>JANHZU010002413.1:26045-38301 GCA_032468055.1 Acrochordus granulatus | reverse complement strand
CATCTTCTGATATGATCTTTGTAGAACATTTTTGGAGTTCGACCCATTGAAAGCTTTGCAAGATGGCTTATACATATATTATAAATATATATGTATATATTTATATATATACATATATATTGTTAAGATATCCCCTCCCTGCTAAAAGGGAATGCAAATAATTCTGTATAATCAGTTGGAGGTACATTCAAACAGCTAATTCTATTGACTTCTGACAACCTATGTTTTGTTCTTCAGGAAAGGCTATATTAAGAAATAGTCAAGTTCAATTGAATGTTTGTTAAAAATATCTTGTATTTTTTTTAAATTTTTTCTTGTTGGGGGGTATAGAACCCTTTGGAATCTTTGATTCCTGCTTACCATCTTCATATACTTGTCTAGTTTTAAATGCATATGGCTGTGTATAGTCTAACTGCTATCTTGGTTTTTTTTAATTATACATTTAAAAATAAAAATAGGTTTAATGATTAACTGGCTCTGTTGAAATCTCCTTGTCTGCTGCTGTGTCATTTTGTAAAACTGAAACATTGAACACAGGTGTTTTATTCTGAAAATATGTGTTAGTATATGCATAGAAGTAGAATTTTTGATATAATTCAGGAATTCAGACAATGCTTTAAAATGTAGAAAATGCTTTTATGTGATATTATTTATTCTTGTGGAAGATGAAGAATATGTTTAAGAAAATCTCTTTAGGAATCAAAATATCAAATAATAATTGTGATGCTTCAAGTATCATTTAACAGGGACATTGCATTCACCTAATTTGTGCTTCTTGTCTAATAGAGAAGCATAGAATAAGAGATGTAGGGAGCTATTGTAGACTGGTGTAAAAATGATACTGAGTATTATTCCAAAGATAATAGGTGAAGCAGGCATTATTCCTTTATTCTGTCATCATAGAATGTATCAGTATTTTACAAAAATCTGTTTGCAAATGATTAAGTCTCCTGAGGCCGAAGTTATCTTACAGTCTAGACATCATAGAATATGGAAAGAGTTCTATTATGTGAATCATCCTGCTTACTCATTAACAAGAATATTGATTAGTAGGAAATAAAGATTTGCTATATTTGGGTTGAAAATAAATGTGCTTCTTTAGGACATGTATACTCTATGATTACTTTATCATAAATTATCAACATGCTTTTTTCATCTAACCCATTTTTTCATGCAGACTCACAATCTAGGTCTTTCATGAGATACCCTTAACTTCTGGTAGTGTTTTCCAGGAGTCTACAAAGAAGAGGAAAAGAGAGAAAATGAATATATCTACAATACTGGATACAACCTTGTCATCTTTCTGAGATAGTGTGTTCAGGTTACTCATAACAAGGGAGATTTTTTTTTTCACACAGAGACAGACACACACAGAGAGACACTTGACAATAGGCCTGTATCCCAACTGCTTTATTCAGTTGTTCCAGTCTTATCGTCATGAATACTTATAGATCATGGAAGATCTGGCCCATTTTGTAAAGAACATTTAATATGTGTCAATTATTTAAAAATATTAAACTAGGACAGGTTAGTAGTTTTGAATATTTTGGCTTCTGTTGCACTAATCCTGGAAACGTCATATGCAGACTGCTCAGGTTGCTTCAGATTCTCAGAGAAATTCAGCAGCAATTCTTTCTTCTCCAAAAGTGCCCAGTACATTAACACATCCTCATTTTTTTTGCAGCCATGACATTATCCTAGCTCTTATAAGAAAACCAAGTATTAATTATCAGAACAGAAAGGGCACAAAGTTCCTAAGAAAGCTATTCCAAGGGATGAAATGTATGCCTAATATTGGTCTGTGTATGGAGGCAAGATTTACAAACATATGCATGTCTATGTATATACTAGATAAAAGTTTATTTCTAGTACAAAGCTAATCAATAAATATTCTTCCTGTAATATTTGGTGTGTGCATTAGAAAGATGCCTCCATGGTGTCAGGTTTGGTCTTAGATGTATATATTCTGAGATTTTTTGATGTTTTGAGTGAGCAGAGTGACTTACATATATGCAAAACGATTAGATAGAGAAGTATCATTTTCTAGTATCTTTAACTAGGAGCATAACACATTTCTTCTTCCTAAGATACAGAAGCACCATAACAACTCTAAATAAGTTAGTGCTATGTATCTTTCTAGAGATTACAAATATTTTCTTTCATTCATTAATTGAGGCTGCATCTTGGCCTTTTGTGGTATGTTCCTTTATCAAAACACTATCTCTTTTTTGTCCAGGGAGAACAATTTAATAAGAACCGTTTAGGTCATATTATGTATGGCAGCACTTTATTTCTGAGTCTTTGTCCTAAAATCTTATCATAAATCCCAAGCTTCCTATAAGCTGATTTTTTTTCAGTATTTCTCATGAAGAAGCAATGTGACCTTATTTATTTTACCAATTTTTATTGCTGTTATGCAACTTAAATTAGAAATAATTAACATATTTCCAACAATCTCGAAAGACTAATCAGCTATGGGAATCATCTATTAAATCAGCCTAAGTCAAATTAAACACTTGGTCTATGAGAAACTGAATATAAGTAGCATTTTGGAAATCAGGTAGATTCATATTGGTGTGCAGCTAGATCAACTGTAGAGAACCAATTAATTCACTTTTCTAAAATGTTTTCTTTAGGAAGAAATGTAGAATGTAATATACATATTTTTACCAAATCCAGAAGTTTCCTCAAATTCATGATAATTGAAGTGTTTTAATGGGGCTGACATACTTGTCCTTAGTATGCTTACCTGAAAATAAATATTGCTGTACTTCAGAGAGGTTTATTTTTATTTAATAATGGAAGGTTTAATCTAATTAAATACATGCAATCACACAGCAACATAAATAGAAAAATATAAAGTTATCCAGGTATATGTGTGTTTACATGTCTCTATATGTTTGTCTGTGTGTGAATGTGAATGAATTATATCCATGTTTTGAACAGACTTTTCTAGACAAAAGGTCTGTTTTGTGTTTTCCCCAAAGAAGTCCCATAGCCCTTCAAAAAATGTCACCCATATTACTAAATATTGAGTATTGAAGCAAAACTAAGTATGATAAAAGAGAAAGAATAGTCAAGGACAACTGAGTTTCAAAATGACAGGTAAATTTGCAGAAAATAAATGACAGGCTTATGAACAGAGAAGGTCATTCTTGAAGTAGAATGTATACAAGAATGTATATAGAAACTGTATTCAACCACAATGTGAAATTTGGATCTTTTTTATGAATGTTTTATCTAAGCATAGAAATAGCCTCAAAATGATATTATAAATACATCAGTAAGATATCTGTAATTGGTGGTAGCAAGAGAGAAGTCAGAAAGATACATGAATACATGAAGGAAGAATTTCCAAACCATCAAGTGTGTCATTCTTCTGACAAGATAGAAGATAAAGGGAATGTTCATCATATATTGGGGCATTTAGCTGTACATTTTTTTCCATATTTATCCCATGTTCCTGCATGATACCAATCTTATTCATGGAGCAATTCTATTTCATGGAAAAAGAGATATTACAAGAAAAATAGTTTTTTTTTCTCCTTGATCTTTCAAGAATATGTAACACTATTCCTATGAACATGGGGGAAATCCTTAATTTTTCTACTTGTTTAGGAGATTGGGGAAGAACATCTATACTTTTTGCTGCTAGTGATAGCAGATGGGATTTAGAGTCTGGGAATGTGTGTTTATATAAAAGAAATGTTCAGATATATATATTAGTAGCTTGGGGTGGAAAGATGATGGGTCTGGGACCTGGGTCCCTGAGTTCTTGTTCATAGGCGACCCAAAAAAGAGCCATTCTTGGTGAATGCAATGTCTCCTATTGATTCTCCATTCCAACCCCTTGGGTTGTATCCCATCATTGGATTCTCAGAGCCCCAGATTTTTGGCTGTTGCTGCTGAATGCCAGGTTGGCCTGTAATAAGACCCAGAAATTTGTCCAGAATATAGTAGTACTAGCAGTAATAGGTTTACTTTGGTATGCCCATTTTGCATATGCATCAGATTACATCTATCCATCTGAGGGATCCTAGGAAATGTTCTTATCTGTCACAGCTGCTTTTTGAGCAGTGTACAGTGTCCCCAAGATTTATATAGCCCCAGTCCTGCTTCCTTTTCATAAATCATTGAACACCTATATGTTCCTCTTGACATAGGGCCAGAATATCAGGTAAATCTGTTTGTTTGTATTTGTAAAAAATAACTTATGTGCCTTTAATGTGGTTTATATTTATATTATTTTCTTTTATTTATTAGACTATAATTGTGCTCTTATAAATTCTAGCTTAGCCAAATATGAATGAATGAAAATCAATCAATCAATAATGAATGCTGTTCAGGTCCCCTCTTTTAGTAAATATGCCAGAATCCAAACTTCCACTCACTATGATATCCATGTACAACTGTATTATGCATTTCTGTGTCATGATCAGCATTATTCATCATTGCCACATACTAAGCTATCCTCATCCTGTTTTTTTTCACACTGAGTTTTAAATAAAAGATGTAGTCATTATATAAAAAGGCAAAGTGGGTAGAATATTAATCTGTTGTTGTAGCATTGCTTCTTCATCAATTCTTCATTCAATTAATAACATGCCAGAGTTATTGTAAATGAGAGATCGTATTGTGGATGCTATGTTGGTTCTTGGTGCTTTGTAAGTATTATTTCTTAAGTATCCTTGAAACTTAGAGAACTGGTCATCCAACTTTCTCTGTTGCATAGGAAAGGAATATTGAAATTAATGAGAAAAATTAATAACAATCTCTGGTACTGGAAATAATTGTTCAAAAAACCTTGTTAGCACTGGATATGTTTCTTGGTTATTCATTGGCTTTGGTGACCTATTTCTATGTTTTTTTAACCATTGTTTTTTAATCTGTAACTTATACTTAAAGATCACATTTTCTGTCCAAATGTTGTCAGAGCTATATCTCAGTCTGATAAGTCTGGTCATTTCATAAAGGAATTTACTTCTGCACCATTCCTACAGTAAGAGCAGGAACTCCCAGATTTGCTTTTGTTGTTGTTCCAGACAGAACAAGATGGTGACTTTCATTGTTTCTAGCAAATAGAACTAGAGTTAGCAGAGTGCCAAGAGAAAAAAAAATTAACATGTAATCAACTGCAAAATTACTTACTCTTTTGTGTAACCTATTATTTCCAGTAGAATGATTCAGAACATTTATCTCTCATCTGAACACATAGGTACACTTAAGTATGAAATCTGTACTCTGCCAGAGCTCTTTCTGACCTTCACATTTCTCAAGTAATTCTTATGGTAGCAATTTTTTTCCCCAATTCTCTACATATCATTTTATGTGGACAGGGATCATTAAATTATAGCAAATTGGTATGTACTGAATTAAACCAGAGCTCATCACCTGTGATTATATACAGTAGTTCAGAAGGCAAGAGTTTACTCTGGAAGACAGTTTGTGTCATGGTTAATCAACCTGTCTAAAAACTGGGAGACTGTGAGTACTAGTCCCATCTTAGGCCCAAAAACAACTGAGTGACCTTGGGATAGTCCCTCTCTCTCAGCTATAAGAGGGAAATAGAAGGAAGGAAGCCATTTTGGAAATCTTGCCAGAAAACTGCAAGGAATTATGTAGAATGTAACCAAGCATTAAGACTAACTCGAAGGAAGAGGAGAAGGAGGAGGAATCCATACCCTCGTTTATGCCCACAAGGCTCCCTATTCTATTTAACATTGAAAAGGTTATTTGAATTTAAAAAAAAAAGTCTGGATAGATAGATAGATAAATAGACAGACAAGTGAGACAAGGAATCTGGACCTTTGCAAAGTAAAATACCAGTCCTAGCAACATATTTATTTATGAGATTTCTTTGGGCCCACATGTGTCCCACTGCAATATCAGCCCTCTTTTGAAACCATCTGCCCACATGATCTCAACCTTCTCAATGTGTCCATGGCTCATAGATTGCCTGTGCCTGACCAACACTATTAAGAAGGATGCTTTGCAGGGTTTCAGACTAAATTTTTTCCTAACCCTAACTGGAAATATTAAAGATTGAACCTGGGACCTTTTATAGAAATGGAGTATCTACTATTGGAAAACAGTCCTTCCCTTAATCATAGAAGGATAGGAAAATGCTGCCCTATATACAGTATGATAGTAAAACCATCAAGAAAACTAGAAGCTCAGCTATATCTTGGATGACAGTAAAGGAGAGATTTTGCTTACCTTTAACAAGATGAATGATTTGAATGCAAAAAAAACTCAGTTTCTGAGATCCACTGTTGGTTTGTTTACCTTGATCCAGGAATATTGGTTGTATATTTAGAAATGAATAAGAACAGAGTGATATGATCCTATACTAGATAAAATGGAGATAAGGAAGATTTTTCTAATATTTTCCCAACACAACAATTGTTCTATGGACTGATTATGAGAAATTACTACACAACTTTTTTTTTTGCAGCAATATATTTTACATCATATTACGATGTAGGGCAAAGTGAGAAAATCTTGAGTGGTTATTCAATGAAAAAAGTATGCTTATTATAATAATATTACTAAATGTGTTACCCATAAATTGCAAAATAGGATAGGGTACACATATATGCACAAATTCATGTGCAGTGGAACCTTGGATTGCAAGCCTAATTCATTCCAGAAGAATGCTCTTAGTCCGAATTGCTCTTAAACCAAAGTGAGCTTTCCCATAGGAAACAATATAAAGTTGGATGATCTTCCACACCCCCATAAATATTCATAAAAAATCATTTTCAATGGAATTTTATGTAGAAATGATTTTCCCTAATATATAAAACAAGTAACAATTATTAATATACAACATAAAGTAGAAATAGAACAAATGAACCAGCATTTATGGATCTGCTCTGAGGCAGATTCTGGCTTTTGGCTGCTGCTTGGATGGCACTGTCTGGGTGGCCCTGTTGGATTGGGAGGATCTGCTGCCACCACACAAAGCAAAACGGCCTTTCCGAGGGTCTTTCTCGGGTGGTGTGGAAATGTTTCTTATCATAACCTGCCTCCGTGCTATGAGAGGGGAGAAGAGATGGGCAGGAGGGGGATAGGCTGGATGGTGCCAGACAAGGAGGTTGTGTATTTGTGTGTGAGTGAGTGACAGGGAAGATGGAGGGTCAGTCTTCCTACACTTTGAGAAGAGTCCTGGCTGGCATGAGGGAGATGAGAGGGAGGAGAGGTGGGGGATGGTTATTGCTTGGAAAATGAATCTGGAGTTGAGTCTCAGGAGTACTTTTTCTTGAATGACTTTCACTTAATTTGTGCTTTTTATGCAGCAAGAGAGAAGAACCATCAGTTCCATTGTGAGATTTCCTATGTGTGGTCATCATGCGGTGTTTGTCTTCTGAGTTGTTGCTCGTTAACCAAATTAAATTTTATTAATTTTTTTTGCTCATCTTGCAAAAATCTCGTGAACTGAGGTACTCGCAATCCAAAGTTCTACTGTATTTAAATCTTCTCCATCCTAAATACTGAATGGGAGATTTGAGGAATCTATGAAGAAGAGAGGAAACCAAAATAACTTGGAAGATCTATCCAAATGAAAAATCCATGTAAAAGTATTTTTTTTAAGGGAAACAGTGTGTCTATTTTGAAAAATATACAGAGACATTTCCACAAGGGATGGATACATGTAAAATATTGTGTGCTTTCAGAAGATAATAATACTGGGTATCTTAATATAGGGTTATTTTCTAAGAGGTGAAGTGGGGTAAAGCTTCTTGAGTTTCTTCTTGATTGAAAAGAAGAATAACGAATGGAAGCAATGAAATTAGAAATTAGGAGATAAAAGTCTACAATTCATCTCCATAAAAAAAGTGTTGTAACACTAAGTTTTAGAAAGCACCCACAAAGTAGCTGGGATTCCAACAAACTTTTTGAGAGTTATGAAATTGCTAGCAGTATATTTACTGGTTGTCTTCTTCTTTTTTCTTCTACCTTTCTAGCATTAAAGTTTTTCCATAGGAGTTGGTATTTGCTTAATGTGTCCAAAGTAGGATAATTTGGGCCTGGTCATTTGTGTGTCGAATGAGAGCTCTGAGTTGATTTGTTCAATGATCCATTGGTTTGTTTTCTTGGCTCTCCATGGTATTCTCAATTGTCTTCTTCAACACCAAAGTTAAAAGAAGTCAATACTCCTGCTATCCTGCTTTTTTATAGTCCAGCTTTTGTTTCCATAGTGTGTCACAGGGATTACCATAGTTTGCATGATTCTATTCTTTGTATAGACACATCATGGCATTTAAATTATCCAAAGCTTTCATATCTACTCTACTGAGTGCTAGTTTGTACCATATTTCTTGACTGCTTGTTTATTTTTGTTGATATTTGATTCTAAAATGCAGAAACTATCCATCACTTTAATATCTTCATTGACAGTTCTATGGCTGGTTGTTCTACCTGTTATTGATTTAGTCTTCTTTATATTTAATTTTAATTCCATTTCCCCACCAGTGCTCTTTGATTTTTAGGACTGGTTAATTGAGAGACCACTTGTCTTCCACTAGTATTTAACTAGCCAATGTAAACTTGCAGGGTTGGCACATTCCAGGTTTCTTCCATTAAACAATGTCATCTAACTTGACCCCAGCAATGTGTCTTCAAAAAGTGATAAATTCCTCTCCCCTTTTGTACTAAAATCAAATATCCACCTACATTTGTTCTTAAGTCAGTCTCTTTATAGTCTTAGATCCTAAAAACAGTTACTCACATGAATATGTATCACATCTGTGTTGAATGTAGTCCAATTTATACTAATGTTAAGGAAACCATTATACAGTATACACTGTTGAGGAATTCTAAAGAGGCTTCTATTAACTAAAGCTCCTTCTCTGATACTTTGGTAAGCTCCACTTGTTTTGAGGTTTGTATTTTCAAGTGCAAGATAAGCCCAAGTATTCAAAAGCCACATCTGTTCAAAGCTTACAGATGGTCTTTTATATTATCTCTAGCTTCTGTATAATTACATGCAATGCTGCATTTCTTTTAGAGGTACTGCTGTGTAGAGATACAGTATAATTGAACGTGAATCTGTGCATGTTCCATAAGGTTTTTCACAATGGTTGTAATGAATTCTTTAGTGTGCATTGGAACCTCCTGAGCAAAGATTAGATTTGCAGGAATTAGTCAGTGATACTCATTCCTACAGTACTCCTGGCTAGATTGAAAAAAGAGGTTAGCTTTAGTGATCTTTAAAAAAAAATGCAGACATCTCTTTCACTTTACTCGATCCCATAGGAAAGAAAAACACTCTAAAACATAAAAGTATTTGCAATTGAATCATTGAGCAAAAAATTACATTAGTGCTAATTTATTAATTATATATAATAGGAAAATGTCTTTTCCTGGGAATAAAAGTGTTGGCTTTCTCTTGGTAAGGGACTTTGTCCTGTCAAATGAGGTGCATCTGTCTATTTCACTTTACCCCAAGATGGGATATAATATGGACTCTCCAAGACATATATGACTCTTCCCTAGCCTGCATACACTTCAGATATATGAACTTCAATATCCAGAAACCTTATCAGGGGCTAAAAAAGCTGGGATTTCTGATGGCAGTCATCTACATATTTGAAGGTTCTCAAATTAGGAAGTGCCTTGCCCAGTTATATTCGATCTGTTTCTCCCAAAATTCTTGGCTTTTGATGAGCTCAGTTCTGAGGAATGCTATGATGGCAAATGTTAAATTAGAATATATGCCTCTGCTTAAGGAAGAGAGAAGTGAAATTTTAAATCATTTATTAAAATAAATTGCTGAAAAAATAGGCTGCAGACTCCTTATTTGGGATTACATTTAATGTTCTCTTGTGCATTTGTTGAAGATTATTTCAATAATTTTTATATTGTGGCATCATGACACAAATTTAATCTGGTTTTCATTATCATGGTTAGTAACAGCTTCCAATTTGGGGAACAGCTTCAAAGAAGATAGATAGTTCGTTAACTATGTTGAAGAATAGTCTTTTAATCATAGTTTATAGAATAATAAAAAATTAGATGGGCTTTGCACTATAAAGTCATATAGTTTATAAACCATAATGGCTGGATTCACATCAAACCATGTATAACATATAAACTTTGGTAAAACACTTGTTGGAGATAAGTTGAGTCTAGATCTTGTTTTTCTCCCCCAGGCCACAGGAAGCAGTTTTTGACTTTAGTGGAAAAGGGAATGAAAAAGAAAAGAGTGTGATAGAAGTAATTCGTACACAGCTTTTGTGGTCAGCTCTCCTCTTATTCTCTTCTCTTTATAGACACATACAGAGGCACTATTTTTTTCCCCTCCAAATCTACCATATCACAGTCAAAATGGTTCAGAAAAATTATTTTTCAGATGCATCTCAGGCTGCAAAGCCACAGTGTTCTTGACCATCCTGCCCAAAAAGAGAATATTTGAGATTGATCTTTACTTTTATGGATCTCCTGGATCAAGAGAGAAAATTTTCAATAGCGATCATATTACCATTTATTTTTGGTAAGAGGGAAGCACATACCTTCCTATAATGACATCATTAGATAAATTCCCACAATGTCACCTCAAAAAGTTCATTCTGCCTTAAAAGCTGCTGTTATAGTTCTACAAAGAATCTTTGAATCTGTCCTTTGTATCTATTATTATCTGGTTCAGTGCAGCCACTGTATAGAACAGGCAAGACTCCAATGTATAGTCAAGATTGCAGAAAGAATAACTGCAGCTAACCTGCCCTTCATAAAGCATCTATATTGTAAGAGGGTCAAGAAAAGGGTGGAAAAGATATCTCAGACCCCTCTCACCCTGGACACAACTTGTTTGAACTTCTTCCCTTGGGTAGGTACTAGGGTAATGCATACCAACTGCCAGACACAAGAAGAGCTTTTTATCCTATGCCATCATTCAAATGAATATTTGACTCATGTTATATGATCATACTACAGGATAGAATATAAGGGCAGAGAATTCTAAATTCACCCAAAAGTTCTGTCTAATGTGTATACATACCTATTAATTCTAGACTTTAAATACTTCCTTTCTATTAACTGCACATTTACCAAATAACTAATATTGTTATGTATTATCTTATACTGTTGTCTTGCAAATATACTAAGAGCTGCTGTACCGGAGTCAAATTCCTTGAGTATCTAACCATGCTTGGCCAATAAAGTATCTGAGTATTTGAGTATAAGAATTAATTCCCTTAAGTCCAATTTAATCAAAGGATCAAAAAAGCAAGAGATAGATGTCATTTCTGTACTACCTTGTCCACATCCTTAGGATGTCAGCTGAAAATATCCCACAATAAGAGGACAAGTGATTGTTCAGGTTGCATACCCATATCCTGTCTTATCACTAGGCTCCAAATCGAGTAGGATGCAATTGATGTTGTCTGCAGAGTAATATACATCTCTTGCAACTTCTTTATTATTAAATTTATGATCAAGGAACATTCTGTTACCTAACAGAACTTTAGAAGCTGGAAATATATTTTCTTATATAACCCAGCCCCTCGCAGGTGGTTGCAAAATTGTTACATCTTACCTGCCAATAACTCTTTACAATTATGGAGAGGCAAGAAGGGAGTCAAAATTTCAAGGGCATATAAATGAGGATTTTAATGTCTTGCCAAATATACTTCTAGTATATTTGAAAAATATGCTGCATATTTAAAAAAAAAAAATTCTATCTTGCACACCATGATCCTGTCAACATAAAATCTTTATGTATTAAAGTAATATGAAAAGGGAAAAAAACACATTAACTTTAATCAAAAATTATATTTTATGTCCTTTATCCAGATTGAACCTAAAGAAAATATACTTATTGACTGTCTTTGGGTTTTTTTTCAGTTTTTTCTTTTTCTTTTGCTTCTGGCTTGACTAAAAATTTCATCTGCTTTATCAGATATAAACCTGTAGAACAAAGGAGGAAAATTACTTCAAATAAAGATAATGGATTCAGCTTTTAGTGACCAGATGATTATTTATGGCTTTCTATGAGCATGTGAGACTATTAAATAATATATTCTTGGGTAAAACATAAAGAGTTATGAGTTATTTTCTTTTAGTTGTGATGATACTAAACAGACTGTTTCTAATCAAGTACAACATGATTATCTTATAGATATCTTTCATCTGCAAGTGGTACATGTGAAGATGTCCACTTAATCTCAATTATTACTGTTCTACTTCACACAAAAACATTTCTCTATACATGGAAGACCCTTGTTTTCAGACAATGTTGGTATATCGATGGTCAGCC
>JANHZU010002412.1:137030-150751 GCA_032468055.1 Acrochordus granulatus | reverse complement strand
CCTGGTGAAACTGGTTTGATTTTGTATGGGTTTCAGAAGACTGTTGTAAACAGAAGGAAGGTTGTATCTGAGACCACTATTTCTGTTTAAAGAAGGTTTATCTTTTTTAAAGCAATCTTTGTTAAAAAAGATGGCAGATATTGACACTCATAACAGAAGTACAGTACTGTCACCAAAGCTCCAAACCTCCTATTAAAAATGAGCATATAAGGGACACCTTATTTTTCCCACTTCAAAATCTCACACCAGAACCAACTTAGTTTAAGTAGTTTTATCTGAAAATATGGAAGCTGAATAAAAATAGTGTTGCCTATATGAAAGCCATATAAGAAGGAAAGATTTTTGTAACTCATATCTCAAACTGTAGATTGTGGATGGACATGGATGGTCATAAATTCCTAGACATATGCATACAAATACAAGGGTATACCAAAAATTGACCAAAGATGCTTTTTAAAATGCCTTTCTCCAAGTAATTCCCTTCCCCTTATTGCAAGTGACACACTATATTAAAATTACTAAACCACCCCAAAGTGCAGAAGGAAAACAAGATATTTAAAGAATCAGAATACTACTCATTTTTACAGATCTGTGTAAAATCTTTGGTTTCCAGAGGAGTATGATATAGTAACCATTTTTAGATACATTTAAAGCTATCTTTTATCAGATCATCTAATTTCTGTGCTGTTTTACTATTTAAATACTTGGAGATTAATACTGTTCAGTGCAAGCAATTATTTTTTAATGTAATGCTTGAGGTGTTGATTCTTTCTTTCTTTTAATGTAGCAAACTTTTCTGTTAACCCTGAAAACAAATTTGGTAATAATTTTACTATAATATGTATTGAAAGAACTTGTAATATGCCAAATGTTATTCAGTCTTGCTTTTTTATATACTTACGGCTTGAACTTTAAAATGTTGGGAAATGATGTTTCCCGCATACAAATGCGGGAATACAATACAATTACAGAGTAAAACAATACCTTTAGTTCTCTAACAATTTGTCTATAGTTTAAAAACTGACACAAAGGTCACTTAGGTGTATGTACCCTGTGAAATTCAGGCTCTTGGATATGGGACTAACTGAAATTGCCAAGCACACAAAAGTGTTTTTCAAGTAATTTATTGGATTATTTCTTTCATTATTTGCTTTAAAGCAGAGGTGGGAAACTTGTAATTCTGAGCTCTTTTTTACTATTCTAAAAGCCTAAGTGTTTATCAAAAACCAATGATTTCTTAGTCTAATAAGAAGATTAAAATTAGTATAGGATCTAAACTAGCTCAATACAAATTTATTTATGGGTGGGTGAGTATGCCTTCAAGTCAGTATTAACTCCTGGTGACTTCTGGAAAAGTGCCTGCACTTTTCTTGACAAATTTTCAGCAATGGTTTGCTCTTGCATCCTTCCTAGGGTTCAGAGAGAGTGACTGGCCCAAAGTCACTCAGCTGGCTTTGTGCCTAAGGCAAGACTAAACACTATACCAAAGTGATTTTCTTAATCAAATTACATACTTGCTTCTAATCCCTTCAAACATGATGATGTAGTAGAACTCTAAAATGATCAAGATAAGAAAGAAAGTTATGAAAAAAATCGAAATACAAGAAAACAGGATTGAAATACAGAAAATACAATTCTAATCTTATTTTATGTACACAAATACACATCTCAAAAGAATGTTTATATTTTATTGCCAATACAAGAAACAGGACATAATTAGGATAGTGGTTTGCTGCCTCTTCAATTAACCAGTTATAACTTGCCATAAATTTAACATTTGCTATTCTGTTTTTCTTTCTAATGATACAGTGGATATAAAAAGTCTACATACCCCTGTTAAAATGCCAGTTTTTTGAGATGTAAAAAAATCAGAGCAAGATCAATCACTTCAGATTTTTTTTTCCACCTTTAACATACCCCACAGCCCAGACATATGACGAATATGGGAGATTGTTGTCACATGTAGTACATAGCCAGTACTTGCCAGAAATTCCTGCAGCTCCTTTAAAGTTGCTATAGACCTCTTGATAGCCTCTCAGACCAGTTTTCTTCTTCTTTTCTCATTATTTTTGGAGGGACATCCAGGTCTTAATAATGTCACTGTTGTGCCATATTTTCTCTGATTCCTGATGACTGTCTTCACTGTATACCATGGCATATTCAATGTCTTGGAAATGTTTTGTACCTTTCTCCTGACTGATACCTTCCAAGAATGAGATGTCTTTGATGCTTTGTAAGCTCTTTGCTGATCATGGCTTTGCTGTAAAAAACAACTGAGTAAATTCAGTTTACATAGAAAAATCTCATTAGAACAGTTGAATTTTATATGGGTTTGATCAGAATTAATTTATTGGCAGGTGTGTACTGACTACTATTTAACATGGGTTTAAAAGTGATTGATTAATTCTGAACTCAGTCACATCCCTACTTACAAGAGGGTGTGCACAATGATGCAACCACATTATTATATTTTTTTATTTTTTCCCTCTAAAAGATTTCAGTTTCTTTTTCAATTGAATTGTACAGCATATATGTTATTTTAAATATTTAAAAAGATTTTTAAAGAAAAAAATCTGAAGTGATTTATATTGGTTTGATTTTTTTTACATCTCAAAATCCTGGCATTTTAACAGGGATCTATAGAGTTTTGATATATACTGCATATATAAAAATATTACTACTAATAGAAGTGCTGGATTAAACCTCAGTTTACAGCCAGATCTATCTATATATCATAAAGTAATCATAAGAATAAATGTAATAAAACAAAATAAAACAAAGTATTAAGCAAGAACATTCTTGATTAAAGGCCTCTATGGAGTTTATGAATGGAGGTATTTGCCCTTGGCCCCATGCGCAGAAGACATGGTTCAGTATTTAAAATTATTAATATTTTTCATTTCTGGCAATTAAATGGATCGGTTTAGAAATTAATTTTGGTATGTTAGTATTTTAGATTTCTCTACACACTTTTCTTTGTAGGACCAGAGAAGGGAGAGGGAAAGAGAAAACTTAGCAGAAAGAAGTCCCTTTCCAGAAAAGGCAGAGGAAATTGTCTGAGAAAATACTAGAAAATCAAATTTAAAAATGGTCATGCAGCCATATTTTCCTTTCAATGAGTGCCTGTGGCAAGGGTATCGGTTAATGATCTGATCCTATTTTATTATCTACTGAGAAAGAAAGAGGATGTTTGAAGAAATATATTCCGAGCTCCAACAGCTATATCACATATTATAAAGGCAATATGATAAACTTTACCAAGCAATAGTTAATGAAACACATGGAAGTAGCATGTTTACTATCTATCTCTAGTCTACATATTATATGTAAGCATAATGAAAAACTACTTCCACCTCCATACCTTTAGTTTAAATAGAGAATTTTTAATAAATAACTGAAACAAAAAAATAATCCTAGAAATCAGCTTTTCTGTTACCTCTATTTACTTCTCAATATAATCATCATTTGCTACAAATGTCTGCCAACAATAAACAATTGTCTATCTTCTTAAAGCCATCAAAAAGAACTCTACACTTAATCTTCTATCTTCATAAAGCCATCAGAAAAGAATTCCATACTTGTTCTTTCCAAAAAAAGAAATAAAAGCACTCTTTCTGTTAAATGTAGATTTCATCATAGCTGTGATCTTTTATTTTTCTTTTTTTTCCAGCACACCTGCTGGAAACAAATGCAGAGGATTCTGCCAAATGCAGATTAACAGCAGAAACAAATTTGCCAGCAATAATGGTGATGCGGAAAGCCAAATATGGCTGGCAGTTCCACCAGACTAGTTAATCCATCTCATATACTTACCTAAATCCCTGAAATATCAACTTCTAGAAAAAGTGGAATAACTTACTTTTACAAGGCAATTTGAAGCATTATACAGTTTACATATCTGAAGGTTTATGCTGTATATCTCTAAACATATAAATCTACTTTACTTGTACAGGACAGATATATAGATTATAAATCTGTTTCCATATTCAGAGAAAAAAATCGTTTTAAAAAAGGGTGCTTTAGAATGGGTGCTGGGAGGGGAGAAAAAAATTATTCTGTGACTGAGATTTCATTACTGCTAGAAGATAGGTTGCTAACAGCTTGCAAAAACTTACCTAGCAACTGGTACATTTACTAAGAATATAACATAAATAATGTTAAAAAACTCTGATCTAGCATCCTTGTAGGACTTCCAGCAGAACAGACAGAACTGAGATCACAATTAAAAAGTTAAGAAACAAATCATGGTTGAATGAAAAAGGTGGCATAGAAAAAAGATAAAGAAACAGAGAAGATGAATGAAACTGGAGACTGCAATTGTTAGGCAGGCCAGGAAGAAGTGAGATACAGCAAGGTCATTGGCAGGTTGAGCAAATGGCAGAGAGTGAAGGAATATAAATATCTATATCTATATTCTATATATATCTATATTCTATATATATCTATATAATTATATATTTATATCTATATCTATAATGAGATATACATATATATATATATATAATTACACACACACACACACATATATATATTCTATCTCTATATATCTATTTAATTATATATACAGTATATGTATATCTCTATCTATCTATCTATCTATCTATCTATCTATCTATCTATCTATCTAATGTGAATTCTGAGATATGACTTCCAAAGTTCATAGCAGAAGCCCCCTGGGAAAGTCACAAATTTTGATCATGCGATTACAGGAATACTGTAACGGTAGTAAACATGAGGACCAGCCATAAGTAATCTTTTTCAGTGCCACCATAACTAAGAATGGTCATTAAAAATGATGGAGAACTACCTATATTACAAAGTTATTTATTTTGCATTAAGCAGATTGGAGAGGAATTAAGTTCTTTAGTGAAATCTGTTTCTCTAAACGTATGAGATGTATCCTTTTCTGAATTCTTCTATCATTATTTGTTAACCTTCTATCATTATTTGTTAACCAATAACACACAATACAAATTTGGAAGTCTCTTATTTGATGTTCAGTATATCAGGACCTAGCCAAGAAGGTATTTTTTTTACCTGAAGCTACCCCTAAATTTTACAGTCTTTCATTCCTGAGTATTGCTTCTCTGATCTGAGCTTGAATTTTAAATATTGCTAATCTTTTTAGTTGTCTCAGTCATACAGCCAAGACATCTGTTGTCTCAGTCATAACCAATGGTCAACAAGTACTCTGATAATTACCAATGCATTGTCCTATAGTTACAACTCAGTGAGGACCAATGAACTATTCATCCCAAACTTCTGAATGTTTCACCCTATTATATATGCTGACAGACCTAACAGTAGACTTCTGTCCTCTCTAATAGCATCTGTACAAACTGACAACTATAATCTAACCATAGCAAACATAAGATCCTATGCTCTTAATGAAGCTACTGTATCTTAATGATACTACTTTGTATAATACATCTCAGTCTACTATTGTACACAAATTGGAATTATTATTCTACCTGTAACTAATTTACAGCATTTATTATTTTCCTCAGTCTGGTCAAGTGCTCTATCTACTTTAGTCTGAGGACATGTCCACACAATTGAAAACAGTTTCATACATCTGTGATCCACAATTTCCATTCCTTAAGTCCTTGCTAAGCACTTTGAAACAAACCTGTCATTACTTCATTTTCATCAGCCTCAAAATGCTGACAATATGCAGAAAACACCAGAAGCCAATCAGGACTCACTTTTAACTGACTGTAGAATGTTCTTATTTTTGATCTGATCAGTGTTCCTGTCCTATCCTAATCTACTGCATATCCTGCAGAAACAAAAACTTTGTATTCTCAATCCACATAAATGGGTAATCAATTGAAGTTGAAGATTTATCAGTCATCCAAGTGGGGTTGACTGGAGATTTAGTCATGGCAACTGGACTTCTTTTTGCCTTAGAAACTTTTGGCTCCTCATCCAAGCAGCTTCTTCAGTCTAAGAAAAAAAAAATGGTCAGGGAATCCCATATATGTTTTCCAGGGTGGCTTCATTCCTCACCTAACCTGAATAGGCTCATTAGATGGACAATAGGGGGATGGGAATAGGAAGAGAGTTGTTTGGATATAAATGCCTCCTCCTCCTTTCTTGCTGTCCTTTCATATTCCTGCATCAATTAAAAAAAAGAGGGTTTCTTCTGTATGTGTAATATGATGTTGGTGAAGATTTCTCAGTCATCCAGGCAGAGCTATCTGGAGGTTTAGTCATAGCAACTGGACTTCCTTTTGTCTTAGAAACATTTTTGTCTTAGAAACATTTGCTGCTCATCCAAGCAGCTTCTTCAGTCTAAGAAAAAAGTTGGTCAGGGACGTCCTTATATTATCCAGGGTGGGTAATTAATTAATTAGCAGTATTCACACTTGTTTTAAGTATCTATGGTACGCATGTGGATCTACTTGGTTATTTGAAAAAGAAGAGGGGTAGTGATTGTTATGAAGGAAGTAAAAATGCCATTGCTCTGATCCATCTAAAAACCTCTTGTAAATTGTAGATAAATTATAGCATGCAGTATTTTTGCAATCAAGTGCTTTCCCCAATACCTTTAACCATAACTGCATGCTGATATAGCAGTTGGCAGGGAAAAATCAGAGGAAAGGCTTCCTTTGAAAACTTGTAGACAGAAGCCTTTAACCATAGTTACATGTTGCGACAACAGATGCCATAGAGAAAGAAGAGAAAGGTATTCTTTGGGACATTGTAGACAGGAAATTCTGTAAAGAGAGCAGAGAACAAGTGTTACTAGGTTCATATCCTATAATTCTTCATTAGAAGAAGAGCTTGCAGAACCATGTCATGAAGATCTAGATTGCTACACAGAATCTGTGGAGACCAACCTGATGCCATCCCTGTAGCTCATGTCAACAATCTTGATGAAATTAACACTTTCCAATCCCAGCAGTATCATGGCTGCAAAATCAGGACCATTTCAAGATCATTAATATTAGATGGGAACTAGAAGGCTTTCTGCTCCAAGTACTGACACGAAAGAACTATGCCTTTAATTTTTTATTTGAAAGTGAACCTTGTAAATTATTTCCTAAAGAACTATTTCAACAAGTAGGGACCATCTAAACAAACACCCTTTTCCTACATGTTCATGTTTAAAAACATGGGAATTTACTTAAATAAAACAATTTTTAGTTACTGATTCATTTTCACAAAACATCTGACTGGGGTTGAGGTGACAAGCAGTCTCTGTTTTAAAAGCTGACTGGCAGTGAATGCAGGGAGGTGGGGACTAAGGTGGCAAGCAGCTGGTCCCATGACTGGTGGTGAATATTGGCTGCCTGCAAGATAAGGTGCAAGGAGGTTATGTTTGATAAATTTTAACAGGCTGCAGAGGATATCTCATCGACCTCTGTGAACTAAGAGTGCTTTATGAACCACACTTTGAGAAACAGTGCCCTCATCAAACAGTTTAGCATCCTGCAGATATCACTGAACTACTTTAGATTCAGATACTTGATTGGCCAAGCATGGTTAAACACACATGGAATTTGATTCCTCATCTTCTATCAGCATCCTTTATGAGTAAACAAATTAATCTGTGTCGCTTACAGTCTTTTTTAAATTAAACATTTTTTTGATATAAACCATGAAAGACAAAAGACATATAAAAGAGTAAAATACAATTATAGGTGAAGGAGAAGTGACAAATATGGAATTGGCAGAGAGGGAATTTTTAACTTTTTTGTGAAGAAGCTGGAAGTAGAGATGATAGCTGGCAGCTAAATAACAACATAAACTTAGTTCTAATGACTATTAAACATGGTTTGTTTATTTTATTTCAGTGAGTGGGTGGCTTGTTATGGTTTATTCAATGTTTATACAGCTAAAAGCTCATTAATTCATGAATAGGCAAAAAAAATATTTCAAAGTATTCAAGGGTGTGACCCAGCAGAACATACATGAAAGAGGGAACCTTCATGGTATATGACCAGCACAGATGGCATGGTGGTAATGTGTTAGAAGATTGACAGATGTAAGAAAATCAAAGATTTACTGTCAGAATGTTACTATCTGAATGAAAGCCAACTGCCAGTTTATCATTATGAGAAAAATAAGAAACTGCCAATAGATTCTCTTGGTTCTTTTCTTGATTCTAGATTGGAGTAGGTTTAGTACTTAGCAACACAGAGTGATACATAAGTGCTAGAGACACTCATGTGCTAAGTTGATGTCATAACTTGCTGAAACACATTTTCTTTAAGTGACTTTTAGCTAAAATACACCACACACACACACTTATCTCCTGTACTTTTACAATACGTTGATGGGCTGGGAAAGGAGGAAACTGCTGTGGATGTAAAGGGATTAATTCAGTGTAAATCATTTACCCAGCAGAAAGCTGGAACACCGGAGACTACTTGCTATGCTTTAAATTAAATGCAATAAGAGGAAAAACTGGAATACTTCGTGGAGATGCCTCATTCAGTTAAATCCCTCTTGAACCTATTTATATGCCTCTGGTGACAGCCCTAATAACTTCCTGAATTCTAAATTAATTACTTAACTAGTGCCAGTATTTTTCAAATTCCATAATTTTAAATTTATACTCATTTGTTTTCAGTTTGGTACTAGTTTTCATACCTAGCTATGTTAATTTTGGAAGATACATCTGCCATGAATTGTTTGATAGGTCCTCATCCATCATATATATAAATAATAAGGCAACAACATATGCTGCAGGTTTCTTTTATATTAATTATCTATTTGTCTTCTTGGAAAAAAGGCTCAATAAAAGAAACAAAAAAATAACATATTTATTCAATTATTTTTCCAGTTTTTTTCCAATTATTTACCCAATAATTAAAAAGAACAATAATTCTAATTGAAAACTGTGTGTTTCCCTTTCCAGTGGATACTTTTTTTAAATAGCACAATGAGGAAACAGTGTGTGAAATTGCTTTTTGTACTTCTTCTTTCAATACTTAATTTGAAATAATTCTGCTTATTCTCTGCATACAGAACCACAAGATTAAAGAAAAGTGAGAAACGGGGAAAATGCATTACTGTGGAAATACCAAATGGATGGTTTGACAATATCAGAGAATGTTTTGCCATTGAAAAATGTAAGTCTCACTTTTAAAAGCAATATATTTTTTAAGTTTATCATTAGAAGTAGTGTAAAAAAGAAAAAAAATGAATAAATACATATAGATATTATGAAATGTAAATGAACATTATCTTTTAAGAACTGAAAGTAGATGAAAAGAATATGGGCAAAGAGCAAATTAAACAATGGATACTATAGGCATTCACCTTGGAAGTAATATTTCTTGCCAATAGGAATATAAACTCCAGGCTTGTTTCTTTTGTCAGTAAAATAGCTAAACTGAGGTACAAATAAGCTTGTGTTAGTATCTGATTTTCCATTGCTTCTACAAATCAAAAATAGCAAATGCCAGAATACCACATTTGTTTGAAACTGTCACTTACATCTGATATTGAATGCAACCAGATTTCCTCCTGTACAACCTTGGAGAAGTTTATAAAAGTGCAAGGAAAAAATGTGAAAAGCTGAAAAGTAATCTGGAATAAAGATCAAGATAAACAAGTTTTATTTGTCCTTGTAATGGCAATTTTAAATAGCTCTTTCCTCAAATGTATTGTCTCTGAAGAAAAGAACAGCAATTTTACACTGTAACTTTTTTTAATGCACAGAGCATTTCTGTATCCTTCTTCTTTGCTAAGGTTGACACTCTCCTCTAGACCAAATATATGAGAAGGAGTTGTACCTTCTACATAGCAAACCCTTTTCTTTTCATCTTATTTCAATAATTTTGGAAGGGATACATATGGAGAATCTCTTTCCACATTTTACTTTTGATAGATTAACATAATATTCTATTTGCTCTTGTAATCTATCACATAGGAAACAACTTACTGGCTACACATTTTAATAATAATACGATGGAATCCAATCTGAGCTATGTCCAAACTATTTATTAATAAATGTAAATTATCCAGTACTTACATGGCAGAGGAGATACCATACCCTCTAAAAATAACACTATATGTTATTTTTATGACTACTTGACAGCCAGTGAAGTCTGGGGCTTGACCTCCTTACTAGTCAGCTAATATACTTGGTCTGCCTAATTGTACTACATATGAAATAATCACATGACCTTTTTCTTTGTCTTGGTTTTGCCTACTTTCTGCACTGCAGGCCCCAGCATACTACCCAAAGGTTGGATGGCAGCCATTATTTGAAAGTTGTTCAGCTGCCTTGATCTAGGAGAGAAGATCCCAGCCTCCTGTTTAAATGTGTGAAAACGAACCTGCAATATCCCCACTTAGACCCGATAATTAAGAAAGGAACTCAGCTAGTGACTCATGACTTCTTGTAGAGATTCAGCCATCACTGGACCAAAATAACAGTCACAAAGATAGACTTTGTTGCTATATCTAGGAATGGCTAGATGATCCTAAACAGTGCTATAAATCACTGGTGAATATACCAGAAATTATGGTTTCTTATGCAGATTCATCACCTCAGAGAACATGAGCCTATCATAGCAAACTTTGTAGTCCACCTGATGAATTCCAGGATCTATTGCAGATTCACTTTGCACTCACTACCTAGGCCCTTCAAAAGAAAGTAAAAATGTCAGGATCAGGAACAAAACCTAGCTGCTTTTCCCTCTCATTCTGAGGCTTCAACTGGAATATACAAGGAAATGTGCAGAGTGGACAAGAACTTTGGTTAATCAAGAAAGGAGCAGGAATAGAGCTGTCAAAAACTATATCTGCATCTATCACAGAGCAATTAAGGTCTTGCATGTATCCACAATACCACGTTGCCTCATGACTAGTATAAGCTAATCAATGTTTTGGAGGGAAACGGATAATGTTGGCCTGTGTTGGGCCTTCTTGGCAAAATGTCAGCATCCTGAGTTCAAGAACCAGGTGCTGCATAATGGGATAAACTGTTACTTGCACCAGCTCCTGCCAACTTAGCCATTCAAAAGCATGTAAAAATGCAAGTAGATAAATAGATACCACCTTGGTGGGAAGGCAACACTGTTCCATGTGCCTAGGCATATAGTCATGCCAGTCACATAACCATGGAAGCATCTTCAGATAATGCTAGCTCATCAGCTATGAAACAGAGAACATAACCCCTTAGAGTTGGACATGACTGGAAGGGAAGCCTTTCCTTTTATTCACCCACTTGCCTATTAAAACTACAACATCTGGAGATGTTTTCTTGACTCACTGTCAAACAATTGTTTAAGTGTTTCTGAGGACTCAAAGAATGCTGTCCAGTTTGGCTGTTGTATTTTTCTGTTTTTTATTTGTTAAACCCTAATTTTTGTTGGCTATTTGATAGAGGCAGGGAAATTGCCTCATAGCATTTTCCATTCTTTTCCTCTTTAGCAGCCATGACAGATTCTATAACACTGGTCTTCCCCAACAAATATAATACCATGATTATAAAGCTATCTTTATGTGCAAATCCCTGCTTTGTGTGAGAGATTGTGAGAAAGTAGGGATGAAACTTTTGAAGATATCTCTTAGAAAAGGCAATCCATGTATGGGAGACAGGGAAAATTGAGGATTTTAAAGAGATTCCACCTTCATTAACTCATTATAACTGAAATTTACAGTTTTCAAGATTTATAGTAGATATAATTAGAAATATCTTCCGAACATCTGTGTCATTCTTACTTCCTTGATAGCAATGTGACTGTTGTTATTCTGAAACCCAGCAGTTGTTGCTCCTGCTGTTACCTTTCTGAGCTTACTTTTCTTCTCTCTCTCCCTCTTAAACACACACAGATGTACATACCATTTGTAACTGCAATGCACAAGACCATTGTTATGTCGAGGAGTTTGTGATATATTTTGATTTTTCCTTCATGTTAAGAAAAGTCTAGAAATTTAGAGCTCATTCTGACCTAGCCTGCTTATTTTTCACTCTTGGAAGAATAAAAGAAGGCAGTGGGGGTGGGGGAATTTTCATATAACTTCAAAGCTTGTCCTATGGTGAAAGTCTCAAATGTTCAATTCCCATCCCAGAATCGTATGCCAGCCAGTCAAGGTCAGATCTTGCAATCTCTTGATCACAGTAGGGCAATGAAGCCATGGTCCCAGATCTTTATAAAAACTGTGGGTTATTATTAATGGGGAGCTTCTGCATGGAATCTACCATTAGATACTATGGCCACCTTTGCTATTGTTATTAAGGGGCTCCTGTCAGCCTATAAGAAATGGGGGTATTATCTTAATTGGTATGTCATTTTTTATGTCATGCTTTTAACAATGTATACTTTTAGATAATAGTAAAGCTTTTTTTTTTCATTTACTAGGAAATAAATCCAAAGCAACCAATTGCCTGGGTGCCTGATCACTGTCCTGACACCTGACAAAACACCAGTGCACTATTTCATCATCACTTACAATAATGTCTGCAGTAGGTATTAGGAAAAGTCAGAAAAATGCAAAAAAAAAATTAAGTTACAATTTTTATTATAACTGCTTATGTGTGTGTTTTGATGCTGTCCCTTTGTGTGGGTATATATATATATATAAGTCTAGTAAAATCAACCCACAGAAAGGAAGGTGATTGGCTATTGCTTACCTGGTAGGCACAACAGCAGATGAATTGTCCAATGAGAAGAAAGGATAGCATGGTCTATGGACTGAATATCTTATAAAACATTGGTGAAGCTTCTCAGTCTGGACATAATTTTCTTAAACTAATTTATAATCAAGCAAACAGGAGTCCAAAATAGGAGCATGATAACAGCACAGCAGAAACATACTTTTAGAAAATAAATTTTAGTATACTTTGTTTTCTGTGTCAAGCTCCTACATTTATAGATTGGCCAGAGATGGCAGTGACCAGTTTGTTTGTTTTTTAAGAGTTCAATTGCCCAGCCAAGTTTTTGTTTTTTTCATTTTATATTCCAGATTTATAAGAGCTATTTGTGTTTAATTATTATATAGATTTAAAATGCCATCTAATCAACATGCAAATCTGGGAAGCTGCATTGAATAAAATAACCAAAATAACTGTTACAAAACAATTTATAGAGAGATATTTACAGAAAGAAAAATACATGGAGGAAAACCCAAATAATCAACACGCTTGCCCAAGTCAAAAACTTAGGGTAAAGAGCCAGGCCTTTAATGTTTTACAAAAAGCCAGGAAGTCAGGGCTATCCAAATATCAGAGAATATTCTATTCCCCACAGCAGGTGCCATGAAAGAGAAGGCCCATCTTCTGGGTTCCACTCAATCACATTGCTTTATGGAAGGGACCCTGAGCATACCCACTCTGCCAAAATTCAGATATGAGTAGGAAAAAAAATTGGAAACAGACTATCCTGCTAGTAACACACCCATATACTCTGAAAAGCTTTATAAGTATTAGCCATAACCATGAATTGCACAGGGAGACAGATGACAGCTGTAGAAGTATGACATGGATGAAGCAAGGCATACACCTAATTTCTTGCATGGCTGCATTCTGAAACAGCAATCAGGTGCATAGAGAACAGATTGTTTGAATTATAGCTTGTGTGATTGGAGTGGCTGCTTCAATGAGTATCAAAAGAAGAGAAGAGTCTCTAGGTGCCAGTACTGAACAAGAAAGAAGATGAGAAGGATTCTGAGGTAGGATTGTGAGGGTGGGTAGATATTTTCAAGGACTGTTTGCTGTCTCTATAATGTCTAAATGGTACATACAGTACTTCTTTACTTTT
>JANHZU010002412.1:112926-124827 GCA_032468055.1 Acrochordus granulatus | reverse complement strand
TTTTTATTTTTTTAATGTTTTTAAGAATTGTTTTTTGTTAGCCGCCAAGAGTCTCTGGATTCCAGCAGCATATAAATTAAATAAATAAATAAATGTTCTTATGAACAGATATTATAGGCATTGGTATAAATTTCAATGGCAAGTATATTTAACATGTAAAGTACATCTGCACTTAGTCATCCAGTTTTCCCCCATTGATTTTCCATAACTGATTTATGCTAAACAATCTGCACACTTAGAGTGCATCCTGGAAATCAGATCCATTGGTCATATGTCATTGCATAATTGTCTTTCAACAGCTGGTTATAAACATATACATGCTGACATATGCATATACATATGTACATCTTTTCCATGTCCCTTTTGTCACTGGTTTTAATTTTCCAAACATATGCATATTTATATTTAAAGACATAGTCTATTAATGATTGAGGCATTTTTTAAACTATTTATTTAAATTTATAATTTATATATTTGGTGTTCATGGATAGAGTGTACTAATATAATGTATTGACCCCCCTGCAAACCCTACACATTTAAAAGTGGGATTGAAAGATAATCTCCACAACATAATAAAGAATATTATTTAAGACAATGAGAAAGAAGTGCATTATCAACAGTTGCTATCCCAGTTTGGGATTTCAGCAAACGAGAAGCATTAGAAGTGGTTCAGAATAAATTTGTAAGATCAATCTTAGCTTTATCTCTGTGTATATCAGCAGCAACGCTGAGATTAGAAGTAAGGCTTCCATCAATAAATATAAAGATAAAAAAGCAATAATCTTGTTTTATAGGAAACTAGTCCTCAAGCCTGATACTTATTTGGCAGAACAATACTTGCACAAACAACCTAATGAGAATAGATGGATGAATTGGTGTCTATAACTACTTTCACAATTCTCACTAGATCAAGTACTTCTGAGTAATATTATTGAAGGACAACTTAATTTTAAAGATTTTAGGCAAGACAGAGAACAGGTATATAAGCTTAAATTAGCTAAATGGTACAAATTTTTTGAAGAAAGATAAGGATTATCATATTATTTGTCAGTTGCTTACAACTCATTTCTTGAGACAAACCTTTACAGAACTTTGCATTCAGACAATATCAACAGCCTATCTGGATGGAAGATATAATAATTATTATTATTGTAGTCATAATAAGCATAGCTTATATATCATAGAATATTTACATACACTAAGAAAAGTAACAGATAAAACTTTCTGAGCACTATTGATATAAATTGCATAGAAATATTCTAAATGTTGATAAAATGTTGGATTTTGTTGTTGCTATTTTTTTTAAATGTTCTCTCTCTATCAATGGCATATAGTATTGATATTGTCATTAATCATTAATAAAATAAAGTGTTGGGGCAAAACCACATTTAATTTATTTGGTTTGTCTTATTAATAATGTCTTTATGAACCAAAGCACTCCTATTCAGGGTAATAAGCTAACAGGGAATGTGCTTTAAATTAGCTAAAAGGTAGGTGGCTTAAATCTAACTTCAGCAATACATAAAATAAAAACAAAAAAGCATGTTCAAATGAAATATGATTATTACTCCAATAAATGGAAGAGCTATATAAATTTGACAAATAAATAAACTAGTAGAATAAATTAGAGATTATTTAAATCCATTGATTCAAAGGGAACTAAATTCAACTAAATAGTACTAAATTCTACACAAACATATCTGTGAGTAAGTATGTCATATTTGGTGGCTGAACTTCTAGACAATCATCTACAGGTTTCTATGTTAGCCTAATTCCAACCCTATCATGATTAATTTAAAATCACTCTTTAATGCTTTTCCCATTTGTTTCAAAGCAGTCTTTTTATTAATACCATCACAATTCTAGGACATGTGCAATATGCTCTATTTAATCTACTTCTCTGAGGAAAGAAATGTTTTCAGAAATGTATACAACTGAAGAACAGGGAGTGTTGCTACTCCTCTTTTAAGCAGCTAAACATCATAGGGTCCCATAATTGGAAACTATAGATTGTTGTACAAATTATCTGGTAATATGTAATGGTAATTCCTGTGATTTTTCCTCTGAAGAGGGTTACATAATCATTGATCTTATGGCTTTGGCATTTTAATATGTTCCTTGAAATTGAAGATTCTTTTAAAAAATTCCTACATTTTGAAATCATTTAGACTTAGTATATCTACAGTTCTTGCTAGAGAGAAATTAATGTGAAAATTTTCTAAGGCTTCTTTTTTCCTGTAGAATAGGAAAAAATCAGGATCTAGAGGCTTATTCTTTTAATACAACAGAACATATGCAAGTATACAGTTCATTACTTGAATTTTATACTTTATTATGGACCTAATATCATGACACAGACAACACATTATGATAATCACAAATATTAGTCAACTAAAATTATTCTTCACCCAGCATCTTCTGCCTTTTCAGAAATTCATATGCATACATAAATGGCTCATTATTTTCAAAACTTAAGGAGTGGGACACTACTACTATCTTTTTTTAAAAATATATATTTATTATTAAATTTATATACCTCCCATCTTCCCTTGACTCTAACTGGCTTACAGCAAGTAAAAATAACAGAATAAAACATTAAAATATTACAGTAATAAATATTACCACTAAAGTTAACATTAAAAATGGACAAAGATGGCATGGAAAGGAGAAAGCTACACATGGGTGCAGGTTGAATCTTCTTAGTCCATTAGCTATCTCTAGTATAATGCACCATTCTGCAGGGCCCCAGGCAAATTGGTGGAGCCAGGATTTCAGGTCCTTTCAGAAGACCAAGAGGGCACAGATCTAACTTCAGAGGACACCTTATCCAAAGTGATATGGTTGTTGATTAACTAAAATTAAACATTTTAGTCTTCATGTATTTTACTTGACTCATGCTACATGATCATGCTACAAGACTGATAGAGCAGAAGCAGAGAATTCTAATTAACCTGAAGTTCTGTCTAATGTCTATTAATTTGAAACTTTATAACACTTCCTTATATTGACTGCACATTTACAGAATAACATTGTTATGAATTATCTTATTTTTTCATTTCTCCAGTTTCACTGGAGAAATCATTCATTGCTAACAGATACTGCCCATCACTTCTGTCCTTCAAAACATCAGTTCATAATTTATCAAGCTGAAATGGCTGAAAAACGTTCACTTGTCAAGAGAAACATGTGGAAATTATTATTAATTTGGTATAAAACTTACTTACATTATATTACCAACTTCCTTCATTTTAATTTAAGTAACATTGTTACTATAAGTACACTGAGGGCAATTGTACTGGAGAAAATTTCCTTGCATGTCTAGCCATACTTGGTCAATAAAAATAACTGTATCTATATCTATACATCATACATCTTGCTGTTCAAAGAAACTTTTTGAAGAATCCAGCAAACAAGAACCAAAACCATGTTAATGAGCTACACATATACTCTCAGCACATTTAAAATTGCAATTCTTTCTACATGAGAAATTTTGTAAAACAATAAGCAGAGGGATCTGCTAGAATTGCCATAATGGGACCTGACAAAGTTGACAAGAACTTTCAGAGAAGAGGCAAAGAGTATGAGCAAGCAGATGTTAGAATTTTCTTTGAGGAATTTAGAGATTGTTGGAAAAAAGAATACAAAATTGTTTGATTAATGTTAAAGTAATGGGTTGCTAATGTATTTCTGGTGATGTTTAATGGTTTTCTACTTACAATTGGTCTTGGATTATTTCAAGAGAAAAAACAGGGGGATCTGTTTACATAGAAATGGAAATATAAATAAAAAAGGAAGAATTCAATGTAATAAAATTTGTAAAACTTACAGTATGTTGTTATTTCCATAATCCTCATGGACTTTTGCTGATTAGTATGGAGAGATGAGTTTTTAGAGATGGGCTTTTAAAAAATGAGGGGAGGTACTTTTTACCTATTTATATGATTTCTATAGCTATCCATCTCACAAAAGTGAGGCAGCTCACTCAGGGCAGCTTATCTGGATTTAAAACCCAGAAAAAAACAAAACAAAACAAAACATATAATCCTGGACACTTGGGTAGTATTCAGGTATGGGTATACAGACACACAAAGGACTCTATTAAGAACCTAGCATGATATAGTATTTATCTTGGATGCCATGTTTAGCTTAATGAATATAAATAGTTCAGGCTCCAGTACTATATATCATAAATTCCTAGTCATATTCCCTTTTGCTAATTATTTCTATATAGATGTTCTTCAGATATTAAGTCATTAAATTAATCTCAAATGTATATCTATTGAAAGTCTGTGATATTTGTAATTATTTATTTTGTCAATATTTATTTTGTCGAATATTGCAAATAGTCATTAACCTTGCCATTGAAATGCAGACATTCATCCATATTTTTATAGCAGATATTTTTTTCAGTGTCTTGGCTTAAAAGAGAAGTCACCCTAAATCATGTCACTGGATGCGCTCTAGAAAGCACACCTTGTTGTTTTTGTAACTGGCTTTTTTATTTAAAAAAAATTCTGAAAAGTTAAAAATGAGCTGACATTTTTTCACATCCATCTTTTATTTACACATGGATGATCCTCTTCAAGGCTATCACCTTTTCTTTAATAGTTTCACTGGAGAAATCATTCATTGCTAACAGATACTCCCCATCACTTCTGTCCTTCAAAACATCAGTTCATAATTTATCAAGCTGAAATGGCTGAAAAACGTTCACTTGTCAAGAGAAACATGTGGAAATTATTATTAATTTGGTATAAAACTTACTTACATTATATTACCAACTTCCTTCATTTTAATTTGTTAATTTTCTGCCATACATAAAAGCAGAATGGTCTAATTCCATTTCAGCCATTTTTATTTATTTTTTTTGTTTAAAATAGACTTTTCCGAATCTAAATATATAAAAGACAAAATATAATTACTTTGAATTATTATCAAAATTTATATGTATGTAAAATCAGCAGTAATATTGGAGAGCTGAATTCCTCTGCATCAGCCAAGGATCAACAGGTTTAGTAAATAAATAATTCTTATTTATTTAATTAACATTTGTGGCATTCATACTCATGTACCTAAAAATAGTTGCATATCTTTGGAAACTGAGTAGAAAATATGAAGTCTGTACAGTAGACAATTGCTTAAATAATAATTAAATAAATAATATTAATGTGGGCATGGAATGTTGCAAGTACACCAGACAGTTTGAGGAAGAAAAAAAGAAAAAGTTGAGGAAGTAAAAAAGAGCATTTGAAGAATAACTGAAAGACATGGAAGAAATGCCCTGAAGCTTGTATACCATGAAGGCTTACTGAGCACCACAGAGGTTACACTGGACTACAAGAAAGATAAAAGAGAAATGGTAAGGCAAAGTATTATATAGCCAATACATTATAAAAAATAGCAGGCAAGACAGATAATAACAAAACCTGGTAATAGCTTAGAGCAGAAAAGACACAAAGGAGCTCATTCGGGCTGCATAAGATTAAGATTAAGAACAAATGCATACAAAGCCAGAATTGAGAAGACTGAAACAGGTGCCATCTCTGCAAAGAAGCTGAAGAAACAGCTGGTGCAAGAAGATCATACAGACTGACTACACACAACAGCATGACAAAGTAGTGACAACAATGCATTGGAATATCTGTAAGAATCACTATTGGCTTGCAAACAAAATATGGGGACCACAAAATAGACAATCCTTCTGTGCACCTTGGCATACCGTGCACCTTGGCATAACCACGGAAGTGTCTTCAAATGAACACTGGCTGCCTAAGCTGTGACCTGGAGATGAGACCATCCCATAGAGTCAACCACAATGGGCTGGGGAAAAAAAATTATCTTTTTAAAATAAAAAAAAATGAAGAAGCTAAAGTATTCTAGAATTCAAACAGACAAGTACCTGAAACATAACAACCAGATTTAACAATTATCAATAAGAAATACAAAAAAGTTTGGATAGTGGATATGGCAGAACCAAAGATAGCAGAATAGAAGAGAAAGAACTGGAGAAAATAACAAAATATGAAGTAGAATGATGATGGCAAAAGGAATCAATGATAATACCAATAGTAATAGGTGCCTCCAAACACCTGGAGCACCCTTTGAACACTATTGACATTGACAAAATCACCATGATTGTAAAAGGCAGTTTTACTTGGAACAGCTTATGTGATGATACTTTTAACACCATCAAATAACATCTGTCCATCTACTTGATAGGTAGATAAAAATGCCAAATCTAGTCTAAACATCTGGCTCATTGTATGACAAACCATAATAATAACATTATTATTCAGTGCACATGATGACTTATCCCATTCTGAAACTTTCATGAGGCATATAGGTTAAGGAACCCAGCAGGTTAGTCAGTCATTCCCTGTGACAAAGTTTTTTTTTTTTTAAAGCTGTTGGTATGTCTGGCTGCTATACTATATAATCATCTAACAGAATTATAATATAGATAAAATTTATTGTACTTTAATTTCATTCCATTAAAATGCAATTCATTTACTTTAAATCAGGGCTAAAGTCCCATTAATTTATTTGAAAAGTAAAAACAAAATTGCATTTTACAGACTCTTGCCAAAATTTAATTATTTAACTTATTTGTGTAATATGAAACCTACAGAATGAATTGCAGTAGCGAAACAGTGGAAAGTAGTGATCCATTAATTCAGTTCAGTGGCAATGATTTTTCTCAGAAATTAATTCCTCTCCTCCATAGATTTCCTTGTAATAAAAAATGTGCATTAAAATGTGTTAGTGTAATGGAATGTACAGATGACGTTGGGTCATGAGGGAAAGACATGCTGCCTACGAAAAAATCAGAGAAGAGAGGGATGAGACTGGATTCACTTAATACTTAGAGAAAGAAACTTTAGAAAAACCTATCCTAACTGATTGAGCTGATGCTTAAAAGTACCAAGGGGAAGTTTATGCCTTCAGATTTGCAAAATTCTGTTAGTGTAGTCTTATAATGAAGTCAAAGTAGCTCATCTTTCCATGTTTCTTGTTTGATTTACCTAGGAGGGCAGATAGTTTCTGTTGCCCAGCACCCACTCCACTGCACCATTGAGAGAGACACAAAGAGAATTCTCGCATAGAAAAAACACAAGCAGATTTGATAGATGAGACCAAAGACTTCGGTAATCAGTCAGATATTTATCAGCATAATACACTTAAAAAGATTTCAAAACATGATTAAAAAAAACTTTTTTAAATAGGTAAAAAAAACTATCAGTAAAAAAATCTATCTACATAGTGTGGTCACAGAATATGGGAACTATATTATAAGTTCTATAATATAATAATTATTATTATTCTATAATACATAATAATTATATTCTATATCTATATAGACTAAGATGGAAGAAATTTTTCAACAATGCATTGAACCTCACTAGGTTCAATGATGAACCAATGATCAATTGGTTCATCATAAAACCTGCTGTACTAAGGGCATTTTATTTCTGTAAAAATCTTCCATTGATTTCAAATCTGTTTTTTGATATGAACTAGGTATAGTTTTATTAGTCTAAATGATAAGGGGAAGAATATGAAGAAACATCTATGCAGTATGATCAATATGATCATGATGAAACATCTTCTAGATGCATAACAGTAATTAAATAACTTTGCTGTTTAAGGGCAATTCAATTTGAAAACTCAGCAATAAAACACCTTCAGAAATTTTCAAGTGGTATCCATCTCTTTACTTTTAGATGTCAAATAAAATAATGCCATTATCCTATGGCTTTAACAAATAATATAAAGATGGGTGATTTTGTCACATGTGTTCTTTTTCCTGTATTTTATTGAATTTCTCATGGTAATGATCTAAAAAAATGTAATCCACATTCACATTTCTGAAAAGTGCAGATCTATTCTTCTATATATACAGAAAATCTGCAATCAAAATATTATTCTAAAACTCCTGATGGCTCAAAAGCCTCATCCATATATCTTCATTTAATTTTTAGTTTGTATTAGGTCTTTCATATTTATCTTTTGATGAATTTGTTGAATGATAGGGTATTGCATGGCATGGATCATTTAAATTCATAAAATAAAGATGTAATCTGAATGTTCAAAGATTTCTTTTGATTTTTAGAGTACAAAAATGTACAAGTGTATTATACAAAATCCAGCTGGCATAGTGCTTTATATATAAAAAGAAATCAAATTTTCTGTCCAAGTTTCCTTACTACAGAAACTAATTTTAACAACACTTCAGTTTAAAGAATAGTACATCAGAAGCTGAAAGCATTGAAAAAAGCTATACACCCTGCTGGAACACTACACGTTCCATGGAACATCGTATTTAGTTTTATTTCTTTTCTTTTTTTCGCACAGCTTCTTCATAAATAAGGATAGAGTTACCTCATACCAGGAAAGTGTTCATGAAGTGCATTTGGTACAAAAACTGAGTATATGAAAAATTAGACCTGCTGATCATATAAAAATAACAGGGTCTAAAGCTGTGCACACAATAAAGATTAATCACAGGAAAGACTTAGATGATTTAATACAAGTTTAGACTGATTAGAAATGGTCAAGAAAAAAATGAAGAAAATATCTGCACTACCAACTCCTCCACCCATCCCACCAAAAATAACATTGAGAGAAATGCAGAGAGAAAAAGCACATACCATTTTGGAGTTGGATCAAGACATTGAAAACTTACTGAGGATTTCTATTAAAATGTAATAAAATCTAGTGATAATATTGTAAATGTAATACATATTAGGGCTAAAAGCTAGGGCACAATCATGTGGCATTAATTCCCATTGAGAACCAGCAGAATACCTTTCTGAATAAATATGTAGCTGTAAAGCTGGGATCCTATTACTTGCCTGATCTCTCAAACCCAACTCAAGCTGAAAGATTATAACCTTGAAATGAAAGATGGAGAGTGAAAGTGAATACTGGCGTCCCAGGATAATGTTGCAAAAACCAATTGGAGCCTCATACTGCAATGAACAAGGACATATGTTTAAGGACATATGACTGATTGGCTTTTGCAGGGGATGGAGAATCCAGGCTCATACTAAGTCACATTTTTAAAGGTCCATAATTGTTGAAAAAGTGTCTGACTAAGGATACTTGAACATCCATATTTAAATAGAATAATTAGTATTGTTTCTATATGTATTTCATAGAAACAGGAACAGATTAAATTTAAAATAGATTTTTAAATTAAAGCCTGATACTGAAATGATATAGTCCCAGGTCACCCAGTGATAGGGACCTATTTAAATCTTCAGCTTTGGATATTGAGGAGTTTGCCCAGTCTCAGCCTTAGAGAGAATTGGGTGAATTCTGAATTGGGTGAAGAGGATGTACCAGAGGAGAGACAGGTGGAGGCCAATCCAAAACCTGAGCTAGTCAGGATTCCACACATGGCTATATCATATGGCTATATACACCGTGATTTAATATATCATATGGCTATATACACCGTGGTTTAAGAACAGAAGTAAAATGGCAAAATATTTACACAATCTGGAAAGAAACCAAATTAGCAACAGAACTGTGACTCAGCCATTCAAGCTGAGAGCCAAGAATGACTTTGCTTGTGTGGCTCTTTGCAGAAAACAAAGTTAAACTGTCTAACCTGTGACTCTATCCGAGTGCTGGTTTGAGATGACCTGGAAATGGATGTTTCTGAACTTGACATTTGTTCCACTAGATTCATTTGCTAAAGTATGCTCTTTTGCCTCCTTACTACAGGTTGTCCTCACTTAATGATCAGCCACTTAGCAACTATTTAACGTTACAACCCCCCCCCCAAAAAAAGCTACTTACAACTGGTTCCAGAGTTCTGACAGCTGCACCTAACCCCACAATAACATGACTGCATTTCAGGTGCTTGGCAATTGGTTCACCTTTAAAATGGGTTCTGCAATCATGTGGCCCTGATTTACAACTTTTTTTCCTGTTTCTACTTTTTGGGCCATTTTCCATCCACCAAGAAATATCGATATAGGACTACACTGATTCTCTTAATGGCTGAAGCATTTGCTTAACAACCACTACAAAAGATGTTGTAAAATTGGGTCTGGTTGGATGGATGCCTTGATTTACAACTATCATGACTTTTGGTAGAAATTCCAGGCTCCAATATGATTGTATGTCAAGGATTACCAATGCAAAAAGCTTTGTTTGCAGTATGCTTTATGTTACTTTGGAGAAACTTTAATGAGTATAATAAATATCATGAGTTCATCATCAGAAGCTGACTATGCATATGTAACTGACAGTATAGAACACCCAGTGATTTAAACTTCCCCAGAGGATCCAGTTCCTCATAGGAAGGTAACTGTATTTTTGTGCAGGAGTTTGGTAGCACCTTTTCTGACTAATTAGTTGTATTAACAAGCATAATATTTCATGAGCTGCAAATCAGTTTATCAGATGCACATCCTGATGCACAAATTTTGCACTATTCTTTTATACAAAATCTGACATATTTCTGTTTTTGTTTCAGGGTCTAGTTACCATGATGGCAGAATGAATGGACACAAGTTAGACATTACAACTAAAAATAAGGGAAAAGTAAATATTGGAGCAATTCAATCTCCATAGAAGTCCTGAAGTGATTGATTAAGAAAAGTAGCAGTTCAATGGCATCACTGAGCAACAAATCATTGGTCTCTTGTATATTAGGCAATCTCAGAAGGTCTCAACAAACACAATAGGTTTTTAACACATTATAATTGATAAAGTCCCCCCAGTGAGGCACCATCCTGCTGTGGTTGGGGGGCTTATGTGCTTTGAAGAAGATGAGAGCTATGCCAGAGGTTAAACCATACTAGACAGATCTCATCAGAGGAGTCAGACAAAGAGTGTCTCCCTCCATAAAAATAGGACAAAAAAATTATAGAAATCCATACCAGCTTGGTTGTCACCTGGGTTAACAAGTACCATGTTGGGGTTCCTGGACATCTAGTGAAAAATGGGTTATAGGACTCCACTAGAGAAGGAAATGGCAATACACACCAGTATCCTTTCCAAGAAAAGGCTAACAGAACTTTGTCAAGAGAACAAGCTTGAACTTGACCTGACTATGGCCCAGATCATGAGATTCTTTTGCAAAATTTAGGCTGAAATTGAAGAATGTAGGGAAAACCACTAGGCCATTGAAGTATGATCTTAGTGATATCCCTTATGAATTTTCAGTGGATGTTAGGAATAGATTTAAGGGATTGAATCTGGAAGACAGAGTACCTGAAGAACTATGGACAGAATTGCATAACATTGTACAAGAGGTAGCTACTAAAACCATCCCAAAGAAACAGAAATGTAAGAAAGCAAAATCGTTTTCTGATGAGGCTTTACAAAAAGCTGAGGAAAGAAGGAAAGCACAAGATAAAGGAAAAAGGGAAACACATGCCTAACTGAATGCAGATTTACAGAAAATAGCAAGAAGAGATAAGAAGGCCTTCTTAAATGAACAGTACAAAGAAATAGAGGAAAACAATAGGGTGGGAAAGACTAGAAATCTCTTCAAGACAATCAGAGATATCAAGGGAATATTCAGTGTAAATATGAGCATAATAAAGGATAAAATGTTAAGGACCTAACAAAAACAGAAGAGATTAAGAAGAGATGGCAAGAATACACAGAAGGCCTCTATAACATAGATCCAAATGTCCCTGATAACCATGATGGTGCAGTCACTGATCTAGAACCAGACATCCTGGAATGTGAAGTCAAGTGGGCCTCAGGAAACATTAATAACAACAAAACTAGTGGAGGTGATGATATTCCAGCCAAATTATTTAAAATCCTAAAATATGATGCCGTGAAAGTGCTGCACTCCATCTGCCAGCAAATTTGGAAAACTCAACAGTGGCCACAGGATTGGAAAAGATCAGTTTACATTCCAATCCCAAAGAAGGG
>JANHZU010002411.1:160895-171203 GCA_032468055.1 Acrochordus granulatus | reverse complement strand
ATCCAGTCCAGATGCCTGTTTTTTAAACTTTGTTGCAATGCAATTACCCTGGACGAGTGAGAGTCTTCACAGACATTCCAAGTAATGTATAGATGGATTAATTTATAGAATATCTAATACCACAACACCACTAGAAATTAATTATAGAAACATGGCAACTAAAACCAGCTAATTTGGGATTTGTCCTAGTTGGCAACTCAATCTACTTTACATATTTTCTGTAGACTTTTCTATACATCAGTCTGAATTTTCTACAGGCTATTGTGGATTTTATGAGCTGCAAAACTGTGGGACTGGGAGCAGTAGGACTAACAAGGCCTACTCTGACATTGTAAAGTCTGTTTTTACCCAGGTATTCAAGAAATTCAATTTGTAGAATTAGAAAAGAAATAACAAGAAGGAGAGTATTCATATAGCAATTTTATAGCACTTAACCAATGGTTCTCCATGGGCTGCTGAACTAAAATTACTAGCAACCTTTAATGTTCTCTATGTTGGCTTGGGCTGAAGGGTATCCTAGTGCAAGAATATTTGAAGAGTTACAGTAAAACAGGAGATGGGAATAGAAAGGCCAAGGAGATCAAGTAAAACTAAATAAATGCTATTGATTGCTTTAGTGGTTTAAGGAAGTCATAAGCTTCCTGAAAATGGTGTGTTTGTGTATATGAACCTTTTCTCCATCATTGGAATTGTAAATGAAGTACATCTATATGTACATTGGGAAGAGGAATTGCATTTGCCTACCATTGAAACATTATAAAATAAGCAATGAAATATTTATGAAAGACACAAATAATTTTAAAGCATATGTCAACTTATGAATGGTGTCCTTTTCTCTCTTTAGGTAAATGGTGTCCAGCTCTATGGGAAATCCCGCCGTGAAGCTGTTTCTTTTCTTAAAGAAGTTCCCCCTCCATTTACTCTGATTTGTTGTCGGCGTTTGTTTGATGATGACACAGAATCTTTTGTGGACGAGCCTACAGCCACTATTGCTCATTGTCTAGAACCAAAGGTATTGTAAAAAAAAAAAACACCCTACAAGAAAAAATGGCATGTTACCAAAAATTTCCCAAAGTTTATTAATTGACTCTGTTACTTTGCTTTTAAATTTCATTATGAATTCATAAGCCATTTTTCTACTACTCAGAATATCATGTTTTTTAAAAGTAAAATTCACAAAAAAAAGTAAAAGCCACATTATGATGGAAAATGCTCTGCTTCATCTCTTTTAAAATTTTTATTATGGGCATGTGCAACCGTGCATATTTATCAGCATATTGCTTTCTTTTCTTTAAACGATTCATGAAAAGTTATTATCTCTGATACTATTAGAAGTATAGCAGTAAAAGCTTTGCTGTTACCTTGTACATGATTAAATTCTCCCTTCTATTATCATATTTAGTGAAATATCATAATGCAATATTCCAATAAGCAGCATTGGAATGGAAATTATTCAACAGTATTGTATTGCAGCAGACTGTGCTCAGAATTCATGATGCTTTTCCATCATCTTGAGTTGATGAGATTCTGTCTAGTGTTCCAATTGATATCCTATCTAGATCTGGATCATAGGTTGCTGGATAGCAATCTACAATCTAGAGCCATAAATAGAAATTTCTAGATCTTGTGTCTTGTGATTTATCTGTGCAGTCTATATCATCCATTCTGATATTTAAAGAAGCCAGAAGAAAAACCACAGTAGTTATGGCCTGGTTTCCATATTCTTGTAAATAATCTCATTAAAGGATATTCCAGAATTAGTAGGTTTGAGGATGTTAACCTTTGCTACTTTTGAAAACTCTGAGCACCTAAATCTAGATCCAGAGTGAGACAAGTGATAAGTGTGAACATTTTCCTCTTTAAACAGAAGTTCTACCTCAGAGTGAGGAAACTCTTGGGAAGATCATTTCCCGATGCTTAAGGAACTAAGCCTACCATTGAAACATTATAAAATAAGCAGTGAAATATTTATGATAGACACAAATAATAGTTCTAGAAGGAACAACTCCATCTTCTATTTAAACTGTGGAAATGTGTTCATGTATCCCATCAAATGTCTTATTTGGTGAAGAACAATAGTAACTATCTTCCCTTTTTCAGTTTTCCCAAGTAGGAGTTTAAAATGGAACATTTTGGAACTTCTGGTTTCAAAACTTGTTGGTGCTCAGTATGTACCTCTGAATTCTAAGCTTGTCATTGTAGTCCAAAAAATGTATCTTTATATAGAAATATTTCATACTCATGACTTTACTACTTTTAATGTAATTGGAAAATCCTGGTGGCTTATCTAGGCAGGTAGCTAGAAACATTATTGTACTAATGATACAAAGTATGTAAATCAATGAAAGGACATGCTGACAGTGTACATCCCATTCATCTTTCTACAGTTTAATAAAGGAGCAAAAGTTTTGAATTATACCTAATCTCTGAATTCTCCATTAGCTGATTGCTTCCATCTCATGAACAAAGAAATTGATGGTAACTGGAAGATTAGAGTTTAAGCTATTAAACTTTTTAGAGATCTCAGATATTAACTCTTACTATTTTCACTGTAAAGTAAATATGTGTTCTTGGTGTTCCTTAGGTTTCACCAATTTAACTGATGAAAAGATGTTTCTCTGTGTTCATAAATGTCCATTTCTATTGTTTATCCTTTTAAAAAAATCAACTGAGAATATATTGTACACATTCTTTCATGTTTACATAAAAACACTCAACATTATAGCTGAATATCTGTTGCAGATAGTTTTCCTTTCAAACATTAGATGGATCTAGTTGTTATTTTTTACTTCCAGCTCAAAAAGGACTTTCATCTAAATTACAATCGAATTAAGACATAGCCATTTTTAAAATATTCAATGCAAGATATGAACTGAACAAGAAGCTTCAGAAAGTCACTTTTATGAGATGGGTGACCACATAAATTGAAGAAAAAAATGTAAAGAAACTCTTAATTTTGATCTTAAATTTATTTGCACTTATTATTTATTCCTTACACCTTAAGTTTCTCTACTTATGCATGTACTGTCTTGGTTTGTGCTAAAACAAAATGGTCCATATGTAATTTTATGAAATTACTAGACAGTTTCTGCCCCATTGGGTCATCGTTTCTGAGATATTTCCTTAGCTAGAAAGAGAAACAGAATGATCAAGAGTGATCAAAAAATCAGTGGAGCAACTTCCAACTTTCTGACAGCTTCTCCATTGAGTTTCCTTGTGGAAATCTGGCAGGAAAGACTGGAAATCCTTCCTTTCACTTCAGACAGGTTAGTAACTGTTGCTTAGTGGGGGAGTGAGAGAGAAATTATAAGACTGATTGAAAAACTTCACGGAACATTGAACATTAACATTATGTGACTGTAGCAGCAGCGTTGCAGCATAGCAGTAGCTAGTAGCACTAAAGCAGCCACAACTTTCCCAAATTTCATTCCTTTTGGAGTCACGGATTTCCAGGTTTGGACACATTCTATAAGTCAACCCATTTGAGATACTTTGGTTCAAAAATGGTTGCCCTGTGATGAACCATTTTGCCCAGATAAAGATCACAAGAATTTTAGTAGTATACACATTTAAATTCCAACCTAAATTTTAGCTTTGTATATACTGGATGAATTTTATCAGTAGAAAAAGCAGTTTCCCTTTTTTCTTAGGTAAAACTTGGAAATCTGGAGGAGGAACAGGAAGATGAAGATGTGGACTTAGCACTATGGTCTTCTGAAGTTCAAGTCATTGTCCTTGTTAAAGATACAAAAATAGGTCTAGGATTCAGCATTTTAGACTACCAGGTATGGTTACATCCTTGATAAGCAAATGCTTTGTATCCCAACTAAACTCACAAGTTAAAAATTAATGGTATGCTTACATTAGATTTTAGTGGCAGGGAGGCATCCCTTCTTCTTTCTGCACCACCATTCTATCTCTAAAACTGTTCCAACAATTTCAGCTTTCCAGAGCTGACTTTACCACCTCTGGTGCAATGGGTGGTAAAGAAAGAAATATTTTTATGGAAGTAGATTTTTGTTTGTGTGACACTGTTCTGTGTTCATTATGTTTTGGCAGCATTGCTTAATTTTTATTTATTTGTTGGATACATAAACAAATCTTCATAATACACATGACTTGAAACTGTTACATGTTGTGGCCATAATCTTTGTACTGTATATTATCAAGTAGCAGAAATGTAAGACTGGGTTAAATGCCCTTCAGGCTTTCGTCTTCATTTTAAAATGTTATTTTTTGTGTCTATAGTACATATGTGGAACCATTTTAAAATTATTTGTTTAATAGTTTTGTAGAACAGTGAAATATTTTGCCTAAGTCCATGTCTTTTATTTTATAAGCAATCATGCCAAGAATATGACATATAATCAAGGTGAGCTTGAGCTTTTCATATAGAAAGGAAAATATGATTTAGTATTTACAACAAAGACTGTAAAAGTATGGACTGGTAGCTGAGAAGTATAGCACTGGTGACAGGAAAACAAAAGCTAAAAATAAGCAGAAGTTAAGGATGATGCTAAGGAAAATCAAAAGGGCTTTTTTAAAACATGTTAAACATAAAAGTATAGAAAAAGAATCAACAGAACAGATGCTAAAATACTAACAGTAAATGCAAGCAGATAAATAGGTACCGCCTAATTTGGTGGGAAAGGTAACACCACTCCATGAGCCTTGGATTATAAACATGCTGGCCAGATGACTATAGAAGCATCTTTGGACAAATGCTGACTCTCTTGGCTGTGTATCTGGATGAAAATTATTCAGGCAGTGGAATCCAGCAATGTTTTTTTAAGGAGGGGACAGACCAGGGCCTCCTTAAAAGGACCTGGAAACATCCCCTCTCACAGTGAGAAATTTATCACTGCCTGGGCCCACTTGATGGTCACCTTTCACTGACCAGGAGGGACAAGGATCTAATTGACAGGTGATTACACTGACAGCATTGAAGACCCTGTCCACTTAATCTGGGCCAACAGGATCGAATTGTTCCCAGATAACCAGACAAGGCTCCTCCCTCGGCATTTCTCACTCATGGATTCAAACTGGGAGGGAATCTGAGCAACTTTTTCCAGCAGGTGTTCTGAAAATTCCTTCACACAGCTCTGCAGATGATCACCCGAGTCTCTCCATCCAAGGAGTGACTGGGTAACTTTAAACAAGTTAGGCAACACTCTGGGCGCAATAAGAGCAGAGAAATAAAGATGTTTCACTGCTCTTATCGCCAAAAACTAGGCCTTAATAGTAGTTCTAACTTGTCTCTGGTCAGACTCATCCCTAGTCTTCTGCCAATGTTGCTCCAAGTGTCTCTTTATCCTTTTCAAAACCTGCCACTCCTCTGAACCACAGTTAATGTCGAGTGTGATGAATTGGGAGAGACTGTACAGGCACACTTCTGTCTGAAGCCTTGGCTGCCTTTTTATTCCAGGACATAACTAGAGCTTCAGCAGGACCATGCAGCAATATCTCCAGGACATCCCCCAGCTGCTCTGGAACCCTTCCAGGTCCATCATTTGCCATGGGCGGACTACTCAAATAAGTCCAACCCATGGACTTTATTATCTAAATGGCCTTTGTGGTGTATGATTCTCAGATTTTATATCACAATTCTGAAATTTCAGAAATACTGTTTATTTTTTCATGAAATTTACAACTTGCATTGCTAGAATTGAATTCCAGAAGAAAACCTATTTCTGTCAAATTTCAGACAGTGAAATAGAGGGAGGAAAGAAAACAATTGTTAATGCAGTAAATGTTAATGCAATAAACTATTATGGATTTTTTAACAATAGAAGAATTTGTGTAGTAATTAACTCTAAATGTGTTGAATTGCTCCAAATCTTCTGTTGTTTATGTATAGGTTCTTTATGCAGGTTTTTTTGCATAAAAAACTCCCTTTACTTGCTAAAATGAGAATAGTACCTATGTATTTGTGTACAGAGAGCTGATAGAAGAAATGTAGAACAATTATAACCTCTTTCCCAGCTAGTTAGAAAAGTTTATGAAGAATAAACTGCATAAAGGATCTTTAAGCAGGATTTAAGGTGCTGTATTAATTCAGTAAAGTTTAATCAGAGTGTAGTAAACCCTCAATTAATGGATCATGGGTTAGTGGATTTCAGAAGGTTAGTCTGTTAAACTGAGATTTTTGCAGATGACATCATTTACAGCAATCATAACTGACAAATTATGTATAGTGATGAAAATGAGGTAAATTCTGATTTAACATATATTTGGATTTAATGACTATTCCTTTCCCCAAAATGATCAGTGAAGTCAAGGTTTTTATGGAAAAGAAAGATTTGTTGTTGTTCAGTCAAGCAGTTGTGTCTGGACTGCAGCATGCCCGGTTTTCCCTACTTTCTTCAATTGAGCCTAAATTTTGTAATAAGAAACTCATGGATCTGAGCCACAGTCAGCTCCTGGATTTGTTTTACTGACTGTATAGAGCTTCTCCATCTTTGGCTACAATAATATAATCAATCTGATTTTGGTGTTAACCATCTGGTGATGTCCATGTGTAGAGTCGCCTCTTGGGTTGTTGGAAAAGTATATTTATTTTGATCAGCTTGTTCTCTTGCAGAATTCTGTTAGCCTTTGCCCTGCTTCATTTTGTACTCCAAGGCCAAACTTGCCTATTCTGCTTATCTTTTGACTTCCTACTTTAGCATTCCAGTCCTATGATGAAAAGGATTTTTTTTGGTGTGGGTTCAAGAAGGTGTTGTAGGTCTTCATAAAACCGGTCAACTTGAGCCTCTTCAGCATCAATGGTTGGGGCATAGACTTGGATTATTGCAATGTTGAATGGTTTGCCTTGGATATCGTTTGGCTTGATATCATTCTGTTTTTTTGGAGATTGTACTCCAGTACTGCTTTTCCCACTCTTTTATTGACTATGATGGCTACTCCATTTCTTCTCAGGGATTCTTGTCCACAGTAGTAGATGCAGTGGTCATCTGAATGAAATTCTCCCATTCCTGTCCATTTTAGTTCACTGATTCCCAAGATGTCTATTTTCAATCTTGCCATCTCATGTTTCACCACATGCAGCTTACCTTGATTCATAGATCTTACGTTCCAAGTTCCTATGCAATATTGTTCTTAACAGCAATGGATCTCCCTTTCACCTCCAGACATGTTTACATCTGAGCATCCTAAATCTGCTTTACCTGATTCCATATCATTTTAAGATTTTAATTTGTTTAAGCCTTAACAAAAACTCATGATTTTTTTCTTACAGTCTACAAACAAATCTTAAGAAAAAAATCTTCTGTAATATTTATCAATGCCCAAATGTTATGCCTCTTTCCTCAAACATAAATATTTTCGTAGATATGCACAAAGCAGGATTAAATATTTTGTTTTGGACCATGAATGAACTATGCCATCCCAAAGTTTTAACCAACCATTCTGCACAGTCTTGGTTTGGTAGAACTTAAACTTAGATAGTTTTTCTTGTGGATTTGTTGTGGATATCAGAATGAAATAAAATTCCAATAAGGTGAATCGGGCAAGACTGCTGTGCAGTCTTTTCTTTCCCCTAAGCAGCTCCGGTCCAGGCTTTGATACTGACTCTAGGATTCTGTCATCTCTCAATGCTCACCAAAAGTTCAATTCGGTAGTTGCAAGTCACTGATATGCCGAATTAATGAGATCCCATTTAAACAATGTTGAAATAACATCAGCAACTGTAATGTTGTCCAGTATCCTAATAACCTTTCCAGATATGTCATGGCTATCTTATCTAGAACACTGAAAAGGAATCCATTTCCTATTGATTTTGAGATACTCCAGTTTTTATTTTAAAAAAGCAGATGAATTTACACTAAAATATGTAATGGTGTAGGCTGTGGTTTCAAATATTGCATATCAAATGCTGCATATGATACAAAGAACAAGGCAGATTATACCCCTTGAAAGAAAATTACCCGTCATGCCATAGAGTGGACAAAACAGCTGTAGTTAAATTCCACAGGGACCCTGTTACCATGGGGAAATGATGTTAGTTCAAGTTAATGGAAGCCATATTATAGCAGTAAATTATTTTACTGCTAGACTAAGAAGGCCACGGTCAAACAATTGCTTTTCAAATCTACTGAGACCACATTAATAAAGCCATTATCTGAGTACAATAATTTCAGATATGCTCTACAGGGATTCAAGTTTAATGATTTCAGCATATACTGAAGGTCCACTTACAACACTGTTCTGAACATCATGGTAAAAAGAAAGTAGCTTGTTAAAATCCCATTGCTAGGTCTTCCCTGTTGATTATTCCTCTGCCTCTGACTCTTTGGGACTGAAAGGTACAGACCAATGTCTCCTTTCTGAACTACTGATATCTAAGTAACAAAACAAGCTACAGTGTTGTATAAATTTGGAAAGGGATCCATTTTTATACCTAAGGTATGCACCACATTTGAATATAGTTTTAAAAATGTATAAAAATCATTTGAACATAAAAGTAGACTTTGGAAAAGAAAGATTGAAACGGAAGTATTAGACCTCTTTGAAAGAATGATTGCTTGTCAAAACCACCTAAGCTGTAAGTTAAACAACAGATCAAATCCATTAATCTTTGCCTGAGCAAACAAAATTTGACACCAACATCATTGCCATGATTCAAAAGTCTCTTTCAGATAAGAAGGACACTTCCACTTCTTTGCCTACAAGGCTGCCCTTTTTTTTCTTCATGGGGTTCAAATATAGAAGATTACCATCAAATAAAAGTTGAAATATTATGTATCCATTTTGCCATTGTATTCAGACAACTGTTCCAGTCTTCTAAACTTGCAAGGAAGTGCAACTTAGATTTGTAACTTGGAGTCATTCCTGATGTGCATAGTATTGATAAGGCTTCTTTATTTTAAAAACATACAGCCTTCCATGGATCTGTCAGTTGAATTTTTTTTTAGATCTGATATTGCCAGGACTCACATATCCTGGAAGAGGATAAGAGGATTAGTGCCTATCCTGAAACTGTTACAATTTGTAACATTGAAACAGCCATTAGCTGCTAATTCTTCTTACTCCTCAGAAGAGGGTGAGAAGGGGAGATATGAAATGAGATAGAAGGCAGAGAGTTTTTAATTGGTAGGAAACCTGTCCATCGTCTGACATTTCAAGTTAAAAAACAAAAGTTCCATGATTAGAAACTTTGACAACTGGAAAGGGGGGGGTTGGATCAGCTGCCCATGGAGGAAAACATCATGGGAATGCTGAGACAAAGTATTGATTTAGGAGCAGGATAAAGCCCCATATACAAGATCCCACCATTTTATATCTCCCAAATTGTAGTACCCATGGCTGATATGAAACACTGCATTTTGGGAGATATAAAATGCTATCTACAGCCCACAAAATAAATTCAGTGAGAAGGCTGTTACTCTCTTGATTGAATTATACTTTAGCATATAGTATGGGCCCGTCTGTTGTAGTAATTAAGGCACCAAGCTAGAAACCAGGAGACAATGTATTCTAGTCTCCCTTAGACATAAGGCCCGCTGGGACATCTTGGAACAGTCATTCTTTTTCAGCCCTAGGAAGAAGTCATTGATAAGCCACTTCCAAAACTATTGCCAGATATTTTGGATTATATATATGCCTTCATAGAAATTATATATATGCCTTCAAGTTCATGTTAAATCCTGGCACCTGATGCAAAATATACACTGTATATTTGAAAATGCCCATCAGTGAAGATGCAGAATGAAATAATCTGTGCAGAGTAGCATTGTAAAAGCACTACTGCACAGTAGAAAGTTCTAAACTATATGAAAAGTCCTTATGATCAGCATTATGACTTGAGATGCAAGAATTGTACATTTACATCTTTATCCAATTGGTTTACCACCTCAGTTCTCACAGACTCTACATCGTGAATTTAGTTTTATCTTGTTTTAGGTATGCAAAATAACTTTCTTGAAATTATCAACCGTATTTCTGTTTGCACATGGTATATTAATTTCAACTTCATTCATAGTAGCACCGGAAAACAAACAAACAATTAAGTGGTCCAGGGGGGCTAAGTACAACAGGGGGCAAAAGTCAATGTAAGGCTCCAAACTGGCTCGCAATAATATTCTCAAATCCTTTCATTTCATTTTCAGATAGAAAAAAAATGGAATAAAAATATCCATTAAAAATAATATAATTCCTTCAGAACATTGCTTCCCAGTATGTATCAATAGGCATGTTTATATTAATTTTAATTTTATCTAAAATTATTCTCCAACAAATTTGTCTGTGAAGACTCTCACTCGTCCAGGGTAATTGCATCGCAACAAAGTTTAAAAAACAGGCATCTGGACT
>JANHZU010002411.1:143900-154213 GCA_032468055.1 Acrochordus granulatus | reverse complement strand
AATATTTCAGTATATCCTAATGGCTTTAGACCTGCAGCTTTAAAATCTTATCTCGGTTTTATAAACTGCTCTGTGGACACCTGGATGCAGCTGAACTAGGAATTTTAGTTTGGTTCAAAATTACCAAAGAAAGAATGTCACCAAAGGAAATAGCAGGCTTAGGGAGGACAGAGCTTTGATGGGGGAAAGGACCAAATCAAAACCATTTTGATAGAACCAATGAAGTGTGAGTAGCTAATTTTAATCCTTGAATACTATAAATATGGGATCCAGCATGTCTGTAAATGTTATGTCCCAACTTTGTTCTTTCTCGTTTATCCCATTCAGTAAGTGATTCATTGTCTTTGTATACTTTTCAGAAATAATCGATCTGGGTTCTAACCATGTGGGAGAACTGTTTCAAATCATACCAAAGCTGTTGGAAGTCACTTCTGTTTGGTGGATGGTTCATGTAATTACTACTTGCTTTTATGTTGGCAAACTCTGCAGATTAAATTTTGGCAATTATACAACATCATCATCAAGTTGCCTCTGTTTTGTGTTTCACCGCTAATGATGCTGGAACTGTTTATAACCATCACAGCAATCAAACTACACATTTCTGACTTGTCCGAGTGACTGTAGAGAAACAAATGGTTATGTTCTTAAAATATGCAGATCTTTTTGAGCAATGAATGTTCAGTTTAATTTACAAGCAGTCATAGTTTGTAGTCACTCTTCAACAGCAACCCAGCATAAATTATTTCTGGATTAAAGTAACATCTGAACATCTGTCATAGCAACTTTTATATTTGTGCTGCTGTTGCTTATTCAGAATTAAATATGATTTCTGAGAGCCCCTGAGGTTGAACAATCCTGTCGAGATTTAGCTTCTTAACCTGAAAAGTTACTGTATACCTTATCTCCTAAGACGGCTTCATTTATATCGTACAAAGACCATATCTAGTTTAAGTTATTGGGCTGAAATTGATGAATGACCAAAAAAGAGAGCTTTATTTCAGTTCTATAAGAGAAACTGGATTTTTCAAGCCAAAATGTTAAACAGAGAGCGATGTTAGGGAATGAGTCTTTTGCCAATTCTCCCTGTAGTTATTTTTCTTTTTTTGTCTTGTATTTTTCACTAGATCTTTACTGACATTTTCTGCAACAGAAGTCTTGATTAATGCCAGATGTATAACAGAGCCTTATGAAATTCACTGCTATATTCTTTTTTGCAGATCGATAATTACTCATCTTTTATTTTTCAATTTGTTTGTGTTTTACTGTTCCAAAATGAAGGGTCCAAAAGCACCCTTCAGCTGGAATGAATTTATACAGTTTAAGACTGAGGCAAAGTCATAGTGATAATTCAACAGTTTTACAGTTTTTTTATTTAAATATGTTCTTTTCACTGGGAAGTGGGTAGTCATTGTAAATGTATGCAGAGGCACATATTCAGATTCTGTTGCTTCTAAATTTCCATAAGCAAGATACATAGGCTTAGTTACAATTAGCTCTTTACTTACTCTTTTGTTTTCAGTGTAGATTTTTCCCCCATCCGACATCAGGATATGGACACTATTGTTGGTCTTCTCTATATTTTATGTCAGTGAATTCCATAATTTATATACAGGGAGAAGAAATACTTTATTTGATTTATCCTGACTTTCTTACCATTTGTTGGATTACTCCTAGCTGAGCATTAAGAATGGCAGTAAAAAAAACACTGCAGTTTCTTTACATTTATAATTACATGTCTTGGTCATTTCCTCTTTACTTATCTTTTTTCTTCAGTGATGCACACCCAAAAGTTGTAACTTTGCCACATCTGAAAGTTGTACAATATCTTGACCATTTTGATCATCTTTTTTCTGCATCTTTTGAATTGGTATATTCAGAACTATGTGTAGTTTTCTAAATATAACCACACTGTAGATTTGTACATACCAAATTTTATTTTTTGTTGCTAATGATCCATCACTAATTTAAATTGTATTATCCAAGCAGCAACATGTTGAAATGATTTTTGTTTTTTTTTCTCATGTTCGAGAAATTAGCAAGTCAAGTAGGAATATTTGCTCACCAGTGTGCCACCCCCTATATACAAACAAGCAACGTGACATTGAAGACCAAATTTATTGAGATTATAGAATGTTGAATATCATTTGGAAAAGCAAAATGGAAAAGTAGTTGATGGTAAAATCTTTTTTTATCAATTGAAAGTTTCAGTTAAAGAAGAGTGCGACAAGCTTCCTAGAACCATAAACATGGCTATTTCTCACATGACTGGTATTTTCTTCTTCTGTGGTCAAAGGTAGTGGCCTTAAATAGCCTGTATGTTTATGTCTTGCCTCTACAAGATGCTGCAATTCTATTTTTGTAAATGTATTAAAGCTGTCTGATCATTATGTCCTAGCCTTCATTACGTATGTCCAGAGAAATATAACTAGGGATTAATAGTGATAGTGAGCTGATAAGGAAATGTTTTCCATGTGATCAAAAATTCATTATTTAATGATTCTCGGAAATCTCATTAGTAAGACTCCTTTTGGGAATTTGATTCATGAACATATGAAGATGCTTTCAAAAAAATGCTTCCTAGTCCTGTACCTTGGATTCTGATGCATAGGTTAGCCATGGCTTCTTTCTCATGATAATCCCCTAAGTAGAAAGTTGGAAGTTCATAAGTAAGACTTCAGTAGCATTGTCTGTTTATCACTTTGTAGCCTGTGGACCATAAGGGACAATAGAGCATACATAAAGAGATAGCAGTTTAATCTGTGTCCCTTCTATCTCTCACTCTGCCTGCTCTTAGTTTGTGATATCGTGAATGGAGTCTTACTTTTGCCTTTGTTCTCAAGGTGCATACACATACATAAATAGAGGTCTTGTTCTCTGATTCTTGCCTGACAAGCTAAATAGATGCTTGACAATTAGTAGATGCAACCATATATTTCCTAAAGAGCACCTTCTTTTCTGTTAAAATTATATACCTACTTCCATAATTCTTGCTTAGACAAGATTCCCATGTACAGGTCCTCTGAACTTGATTTCCATGTACTATTGATTTTTTATGCATCTAGTTAACAACCAAGTTCAACAACCCCTACAATAAAATCTTCCTATCCTGAGCTGTGAATATTCTCTACAACCACAGATTTTAATCTTCAGGCACACTCACAGGCAAACAAATTATACTATCTTCAACATGAAGGCAGTCTGTATGTGTCTGGGACCATAATTTAAAAGAACTGTCTTGCTTTGAGAAGACTTTCCCGTTTGTTTGTTTGTTTGTTTGGATGTATGATTAAGATTGATGTGTTGCAAAAAAATGTTATTTGCAATGTTTGTACTAATTTAGATTTAAAAACTCTATACAAACCAAGATTGATCTCCTTTCTATAATGCATTATTGTTGATTGCAAATGTCATATTGGCTGCATCACCAATAATTGATATTCATTTTCCCATTTTGAGACAGGAAAATTGTGAAAACTATAATTTGAATCCTAAGATATGCTTAAAGGCGTTTGAACAAAGAGCAAAACAATCCTCATAACTTCCAAAAAAGAAAAAAATACTAATCATGTATGAAGTGTGAAGCATGTTCTTCCCCATAATTCATCAGTATTGTGAATTTGATTGGCCCAAAAGGTAATGAGTAGTGCACAGATTGGGGTGCAGTTGGAGGTAATGAGACGATTATGTCAAACTTTGTCATAATTTTTAGATACAGTAGTCCACCAAGAATATTTAATGAAGTATTTGATTTGAATTCAATTTTTTTTGTTGTGCTACTTGTGATTTTTCTGCTTAGTTTTATGTTCTCTCATTTCTGTTGTAATTTGCAATTTCTTTAAAGTTCAGTATACTTACTACTCTGTAATGAAATCCAGCGATAAAATTAATGAATTTTCTAAAAGTATCAGGATGTGGTTGCAATATCAAGATTCTTTCACCAAAATTGTTTTATATGAGACCGACAAGAAGAAAAATGTTCTCCTATTTTAGGAGAGTTATATAAACCAGGTGTGTATCGGTATAGGATTGCTTCCAACAATATATTCAACTGTAAAAAGTTAAGTATAATAAAAGTAGTTCTGAGAAGAATGCAGAAAATACAAAGCAACAAAGAGATTGTTTCATACCTTAGTATTTTTACTAGCACATTGCAAAATGCAACGCCATTAACACAGCTTAAGATTTCCAATATGTGTTATTTTATTTTTTGGTTTTGCAATATAATTTGTAGCATAGACATACTGATAGTGACAGGGATATATTTGTTCTAAGGTCTTTTAAGTCTTTGGAGTTATAGCTCATATTTTTATATTTGGTATGTTTGCAGCAGTAGATATTTTGCTACTCAAGACTGCAAAATCTTATTTATTTATTTATCTAAATATCTGCACAAGTCTTACAAAAACAATGTTCTTTGAAAGCAACTGGAAAGCACTTGTTCACCTTTGGCATTTTCTTGTATTTTAAAAATGAAATGTTATGTAAATACAAATGTTCTCAGGAAAGCTGATATTTCTGAATAATTCTGAAATTTCAGAATAAATGGTATGGAGTTGTATGCTGAGGTTTACTGGAGGAGTGAGGCTTTGTAAGAATCTATACTGGCTACTCCTCTCCAAAAATAAATGCATGAGGTAGTTATGGGGCTTAAAGATGTCAGTGTTTATTTCCAACATAATCAAAATATATACTTGTCAATTACATGAGGTTGGTTCACTATTCCAGAATGTATCCTTGCCAGAAACCTTGAGCCATAGATTGTTGCTCCCACTTTCTGAACTTTCTCAGTTTCTTTTCTTTAGTATATTTCCACCTTGTGGTCCTTTCTATCCTTTTCCCTTAGAAACTCAACTGCTTGTCCTATCCCTCATCTTGACTTCTTCTTTTCCTTCATTAATTTATATCTGAGCCTGCCAAATCCCATTTTCTCTTATTGCATGTTGGTGCAACTCATCTTGTATTCCAGGTCTTTTGGCAATTTAAAATAAAATCTTTGTAATGATTGAACACAATTAAATGTTATGAGTAGCAAAATTGGTTCATTTGATGTTTTAGTGCCCTCTGTTGGCTAATATTGAAGAAGACTATTTTGTATCTACAAAAAAGCTATTATGGTTCTCTGTTATCTGAGTAAATTCAGAAAAAATGAACTTTTGGCAATACACTTTTGCTAATTGTAGTGAGTATAGAGGATGGCTTTGAACAACAGAAGAGAGCCATTAGCAAGGCACTGATAAGATAAACAGGGCTTGAGGCAAGGCCAAGAAAATGATTTATGAAAATTCCTCAAGATAACACCCACCTACACACACACACACCTTAATTCATACGAAGGGAAGGGAGGAAGGGAAGCTTGTTGAGACTTGCAAGATTCTATTATTGTAGCTTTATTCTTTTATTTTTAATAGAAGGAGCTTTAGGTCTACCCAATGCCTGTTTCTTAGTCTGGCCTATTTTATAGAGCTGTCAATAATATAAAAAATATATATTGCTAGTTGTTACTGTACCCTTACCTGTACTATTCTTTGTTGTTTTATCAAGAGAGTATTTAGTAATAGCATGTTAGATGTAGGCATGAAGATACAAAGGAGCAAAATAATATTCAGGTAACCCCCCCATCTCTTATTAATTGAAATGATACAAAGCTAGGAAATCAGAAGCTAACAGTGTATTTCCTGGAACTTGAAAACAAAGTAGAATTAGCATTGGTATAATTGAGTTTTATTTCATTCATTCTCGGTAACAAAAAGGATTTATACATGATCATTTATCTAAAGTATGAACTGCAGAATATCAAAAATATAGATATCTAACTGGAGCAAGTAAATAATATAGTGATAAAGTATTTATTAAGGATAAACCATAGTTGTAACCTTAATTTGTAGCTTTTGAGGGGCACAAAGATGTCCAAACTGCAGTTGGCCACAATGTGAAAATGAGAGGGGGGTGGCGGAACATGACTGATGCTAATGGCAGTGGAACAGTTGTATTTGTTCTTGGTTGGTTTTTGGATTCAATTCAAGTAGCCCACCTAATGTGTGAAGAAGTCATATATGGCATAGGTCAAAATTTTATAAAAGACTGCCTGTTCCCATATATATTTAGATCTTCAGTGCTGATCCTACTATAGAAGCATCAAGATTGGCTTCTACTTCTACTTTGTTTGTGATGGAGTTGAGACTGGATTTAACTTTAGAAAAAAAAACTTAGAAAAGTTCTTGAAGCATCTCTATTAAAGAAGTTGTTTAATTTAGAGATTTTTTTTAGTTTTGATTATTTTAATTTATGTTTTGAATTTTATATTTAGATGACGTGAATCACTTGGCATCCCAAAATGGAAAAGGTGTCATACATTTTTAAAATAAATTTATAAATAAATCAGGCCTTTTGTGTTAATTGTATTAATAAAAAGGAAGACCTAAATAATTTATGAAGAAAGGGCTAAGAATTTCCAAAGTCTTTGAACACAAATACGATTTCTGGTCTCTTATTGTTCAATTATCAATTAGCTTTCGGAATGTCTCTTTACCTACAGTTCAGTTGCCATTCAGCTGTTTTGGGGATAACCAGTTTTTCTCTGCAGCATAAGGATGTTTCCATGTTAATTTTCTATTCCGTAGATTATCTTTTCTTTCTGAACAAGAGCTCCCTCTACTTGAAGATTATTTTGTCACAGCTTGCTAGGTGAAGATTTAAAATCCTTTTGACTATTTTTTATTAACTTACATAATAACTTTTAGTTGCAGGCTTTATTCAAAACAGAACTCTTGGAAAACCATATTAAAAAAAGGCTATTGGTCAATGATCAAAATGACTCATGGGCATATAAAAAAAAGCATTTTATTCATATTATGACATATGTTTATGCTTATAAAAGAAGGCCAATTTTATCAACTCCTGGATTGGCCACTGTGGAAGGAAAAGCAGTTGTCCTTCAACTATGAATATTTTTATACCCATGCTAGATACAATGACACAAAGAGGAAATTTTCCTTTCCAAATAGAATAAATAAAATATTTATTCTTATGGTAACTGGCTAATATTGCAAACGGTAACAATTAGAACTATGCAAAGCAAAGCATTCAAAAGGATGTTTTCTATTGATGTACATAAAATACATCTAATCATCCAGAAAAAGAATGATGAGAGTCATTATTAAACTGTTGTGCAAGTCTCTACAGAAAACAGAATAATAAGACATGGGCCAGTGGTTTGACTGTTCCATCATTACAGTGTTATAATCTTTTGGCATAAGAACACTTCTTAAATCTGCCCTCAAAAATTGCTGACGGTAAAATATTAGCACATAATAGCATAAAAGCTCTGCACTATTTAGGTACAGTTAATCAAAGCACCAAGCTGGTCTGACATTATTTGGTTGGCTTCTAACTCAGCATATTCTCTGAGTGCAGTCTGAGATTCCATATCCAGGATCCTTGGTTGGAATGTGCCATTTTTTACATTTCTCTAATCATAAGGGATTTCCTGTCTGTACTTTTGAAAATAAATATCAAATCTGAACAATCGCAAATATTCTGACAATACTAGAACAAACTCAATAAAATAGTAGTGAGATCCCCCAGTGAGGTAGCACCTTGACGTGGTTGTGGAGCTTCTGTGTTCTGAGGAAGATGAGAGCTATGCCAGAGGTTCAACCATACCTGACAGAACTCATCAGAGGAGCCAAACAAAGAGTATCTCCCTCTGATAAAAATATGGTGAGATGTAATTTAAACTCATACTGGCTGGGTTGTTGCCAGGTCAACAAGGACTGTACAGGATGTTGGCGTTCCTGGACATCTGGTGAAAAATGGGCTACAAAACTCTGGAGAAGGAAATGGCAACCAACTCTAGTGTCCTTGCCAAGAAACCCCATGGACAGTAACAAAAAGCTAAAAGATATGACACCAAAAGATAAACCCCTAAAGTCAGAAAGTGTCCAATATGCTTCTGGGGAAGAGCAGAGGGCAATTATAAGTTGCTTCAGAAAGAGTGAAGTGGCTGGGCCAAAACTTCAAGAGTGCTCAGCTGTGGGTGTGTCTGATTGTGAAAGGAAAATCCAATGCTGTAAAGAACAATATTGCATAGGAACCTCGAATGTAAGATCTATGAATCAAGTTAAGCTGGATGTGGTCAAACATGAGATGGCAAGATTTAATATTGACATCTTGGTAGAATAGATTTAAGAGATTAGATCTGGTAGACAGAGTACCTAAAGAACTAGGGACAGAAGTGTGTAACGGTGAACTAAAATGAATGGGAATGGTCAAATTTAATTCAGATGGCCATTACATCTACACTGTGGACAAGAATCCCTTAGAAGAAATGAAGTAGTCATCATAGTCAATAAAAGAGTGAGAAAAGCAGCACTGAGGAAAAATCTCCAAAATGACAGAATGATCTTGGTTGGACTCCAAGGTAAACCATTCAACATAACAGTAATCCATGTCTGTGCCCCAACCACTGATGCCAAAGAAGCTGAAGTTGACTGGTTCTATGAAGACCTACAACACCTTCTACAACTCACATCAAAAAAAGATGCATTTTTCATCATAGGGGATTGGCATGCTAACATAGGAAGTCAAAAGATAACAGGAATAACGTGCAAGTTTGATCTTGGAATACAAAATGAAGCAGGACAAAGGCTGACAGATTTCTGTCAAGAGAATACACTGGTCATAACAAATACGCTTTTCCAACAACTCACGAGGTGACTCTACATATGGGCATCATCAGATGTCAACACCAAAATCAGATCGATTATATTCTTTGCAGCCAAAGATAAAGATCTCTATACAATCAGTAAAAACAAGACTTGGAGCTGACTGTGGCTCAGATATGAGCTTCATATTGCAAAATGTAGGCTTAAATTGAAGAAAGTAGGGAAAACTATCAGGCCATTCAGATATGACCTCAATGCTACCCTTATGAATATATAGTGGAGGTGAAAATAGATTTAAGGGATTAGATCTGATAGATAGAGAGCCTAAAGAACTCTCAACGGAGGTGTGTAACATTGTACAAGAGATAGCTACTAAAACTATCCCAAAGAAACAGAAATGCAAGAAAGCGAAGTGACTGTCTGATGAGGTTTTACAAATAGCTGAGGAAAGAAGGGAAGTGAAAGGCAAGGGAGAAAGGGAAAGATATACCCAACTTAATGCAGATTTCCAGAGAATAGAAAGGAGAGAGAAGAAGCCTCCTTAAATGAACAATACAAAGAAATAGAGGAAAAAATAGACTGGAAAAGACTAGAGATCTATTCAAGAAATTTGGAGATACCAAGAGAATGTTTCATGCAAAGATGGGCATGATAAAGGACAAAAATGGTAGGGACTTAACAGGAGCAGAAGAGATCAAGAAGAGGTGGCAAGAATGCAGAGATCTTTACAAGAAAAATCTAAATGTCCCTGACAACCATGGTGGTGTGATCACTGACCTAGAACCAGACATCCTGGAGTGTGAAGCCAAGTGGTCCTTAGGAAGCATTACTAACAACAAAACTAGTGGAGGTGATAGTGTTCCAGCTGAATAATTTAAAATCCTAAAAGATGAGGATGTTAAAGTGCTGTGCTTAATATGCCAGCACATTTGGAAAACACAATAGTGGCCACAGGATTGGAAAAGGTCAGTTTATGTTCCAATCTCAAAGAAGGGCAATGCCAAAGAATGTTCCAACTACCATACAGTTGTGCTTATTTCATACACTTAGCAAGGTTATGCTCAAAATACTACAAGCTAGGCTTCAGCAGTTTGTGAATTGAGAACTACCAGAAGTACAAGCTGGGTTTTGAAGAGACAGAGGAACTAGAGATCAAATTGTCAACATTTGCTGGATCATGGAGAAAGCAAGGGAGTTCCAGAAAACCATCTACTTCTGCTTCATTGACTACGCTAAAGCCAGTAATTGTGTGGATCACAACAAACTGTGGCAAATTCTTAAAGAGATGGGAGTACCAGACCACCTTATCCATCTCCTGAGAAACCTGGATGCTGGTCAAGAAGCAACAGTTAGAACTGGACATAGAACAATGGATTGGTTCAAAATTAGGAGTATGACAAGGCTGTATATTTTCACCCTACTTATATGCAGAGTACTTCATGCAAAATGTTGGGCTGGATGAATCACAATCTGGAATTAAGATTGCTGGGAGAAATATCAACAGTCTCAGGTATGCAGACAATACCACCCTAATGGCAGAAAGTGAAGTCTCTAAAGAACCTCTTGATGAGAATGAAAGAGGAGAGTGCAAAAGCTGGCTTGAAACTCAACATTAAAAAAACAAAGATCATGGCAACCAGTCCCATCACT
>JANHZU010002411.1:133103-143800 GCA_032468055.1 Acrochordus granulatus | reverse complement strand
CAAAAATATTCATATAAAAATCATTTTCAATGGTATTTTATTTAAAATGATTGTTCCTAATATCTGAAACAAATAACAATGATAAATACACAATATAAAGTAAAAATAAAACAAATTAACCAGCACTTTAACTTTTGCTAAAAGATTTTGAGACAGGGGTCCCCAGGGGCCTGATCCAAGCTGGGCAGAGAATAATGATTGTGGTTTAATTTGGGTGATGGTTCTTGATGGTCCCTTGGTTTATGTAAGAGGATTTCCATCTAGCCTTGAGGTTCTGTCCTCTCGTTTCTGCATAGTTCTTAGGAAGATCATCTGGCCTTTCCTGGGAGGGGTGTTCTGCCTTTACTGCTAATCTTATCACCTCGCTCCTTCTCAAGCAGTTACAATAGTTCCGCTCTGAGGCAGATTCTGGCCATCAGCCCTGCTCAGTCAGCTGCTGTCTTGGCGGCCCCTGTTGGATCAGAAGGGCAAAATGACCTTTTTCCTTTTCCCTCAGTAATGTCTTTCCTGGGTGGTTTGGAAATGTTTCTTATCACCTGCTTACGTGCTACAAGAGGGGGAGAAGAGATGGCAGGAGGGAGATGGGCTGGATGGTGCTATGCTAGGAGGGCTGTGTGTGAGAGACAGGGAAGATGGAGGGTCAATCTTCGTATACTTTGAAAAGAGTTCTGGCTGGCATGAGAGGGAGGAAAGGAGAAGGAGGATTTTTGCTTGGAAGGAAAATCTGGAATTTGAATCTCGGGAGTTCTTTTTCTTGAATTACTTTCACTATTACTTCTGGTTTCACTTAATTTATGCTTTTTATGCAGCGAGAGAGAAGAACCATTGGCTCAGATTTCCCACGTGAGCTCATCACTTGATTATCGTTTTGCAAGTTTTCACTTGTTAACCAAGTTAAATTTTATTAAAAATCTTTGCTCATCTTGCAGAACACTCATGAACCGTGGTACTCGCAATCCAAGGTTCCACTGTATTCTTGATATCCATCCAAATTGCTAGGCCTAGCCTCTGTTTTGTTCTTTGCGATAAAAGTGGTCACTTTGGATAGTTAAGATCTCAGCTGCTTTTGTTCCCTTTAAATAACTGAAATAGGAATAAAGTGTTTCTGTCAGTAATCTTTCTTGTATTATTTTAATAAAAACTTTTAAAGTCTCTTGACCTATAGCAGCAGTCTATACTGATGTAAGAGCACAGCTGTGTGGATGAAGAAGGATCAAGTATGAATAGGGATGTATTCAGAAAGCATGTTTTTAAATCATGTAATCACCATCTTGGCATCTTTACATTTCAGCTAGAAAGTCCTTGAAAATTCTCAGCATTTATTTGTCAGATTGAAGTTGTATCAAATAGGGAGACTGAAGCATTCAATAGGTCTGACCCAGTGGACCATTACAAGTGATCTTCTAAATAGTTGAGCTGTTACAGTGTGGCCTAATCATCTTTGTGATGTTGTACCAGTTTATTAGGCTGCTGTTTCAATTCAGTTTGGTGTATCTGAATTTTACCAACTTAGGTACATATTTGCAGTTTTATACCAGCCCTTTTCTCCTACCCTAACCTCCTTTATCAATTTAGCTTGGTGCACTTTTTGTATTTTTATAACTTTATACCATGATTAAGCAATATTGTAACAAAGTATTTTGAAGATAAGTGAGCATATATAGCTGACAACTTAAAAACAATTTCTATAAAAGTATTTTAAACTACATCTTGTTTGTTTTTCAGGATCCCTTAGATCCAACAAAGGCAGCATTTGTGGTCAGTTCACTTGTACCATGTGGAGTGGCTGAACGTGGTGGTAAGCTGTTCCCTGGTGACCGCTTAGTCTCTGTAAATGATGTGTATTTGCATAATATTACTCTAGAAGAAGCTGTAGAAGTTCTGAAATCTGTACCACCTGGGGAAGTTCATCTTGGAATCTGCAAACCTTTGGTAGTAAGTGACATTAAATTTATGTTTTATAACTTGCATTTTCCAGTTCAGTAATGCTTAACACTTGAGCAAAAGTCACCAGGATTTTGACAGAGGCAAATATTTTTGCCATAAATTCTTTGAATAATTTATTCTCTTTCTGAGTTTTGCCATGATTAGAGGTCTATATGCTATATGCTGCATCTTTCAAGGCATTTCCGGATTGAAAGGATTAGCCAGTGACATCACCGTTGCCTGGGGAATGCCCTGTTGGGGGCTCCTTTCATGTCCCTGCTGTTGTTCCCACCAAAGTGGTACCTATTTATCTACTTGCATTTGCATGCTTTTGAACTGCTAGGTTGGCAAGAGCTGGAGCAAGTGACGGGAGCTCACCCTGTCATGCAGTACTCGGGTCTCAAACCTGGACTTGCCAATCGTCAAACTCAGCATTCTATCCACTGAGCCACTGCACTCCTGTTGTATTCTAAAGAACAGGAAGGAACATTTTGTCTTGGAGACTTGACAATCTCCTTTTTCTCTTCTTTTCACGTCTGATTTATATCTCGACATTTTGCCTTAGTGGACTCTTGAAATTACATTAGATAAAATTACAGTTGAATTAGAATAAAACATAAAATAGCAGCAGCAGCAGCTATCTAAGAAACTATCCGAGGTCATACTAGGAGCAATTAACATTGTGGAATGATTAAAGAAGAATGTTTCTGTTGAGAAGATTCTGTTTGCAATAATGATACTGTGACTCAAATAGAATTAAAATTCTGCCTTTTTGGCAAACTTTACTGATAATTCTAGGCCTTTGTTAATGTTTTTCTTGCCTCAGACATCTTGCCTGATGTTTCATGAGCTATCTGTTCATGTATGTAGAGAGTATTAATTGCAAAAATATCTTCAGTAAGCTAGATAGTACCAAAATAATTTTATGATTTCCAGACAGTTTCAAGGCAGAAAATACAGATTAAAGGTAGTGGCTACTAGACACATCTTTCAGTTTCTATATAGCATTCTAATTAATAAAAGGTACTATTATTATCTAGCATTCTAAGACAAAGAACAAATTAGCCTTGTGCCAGACCACAGGCTCCAAGAAAAAAAATCAGTGATACAAAGAAATACAATAGTTTTTATATAGGCAAATCAAGAGATTAAGTCAACTGCTTTTGGCTATGGCCAGAAAAAAATCCTAAAATATTTTGAGCAGGGTCGTTTTTATTGCTCCTAACATTATTACCCAACTAATGAATTTTTGATGTTGTTTTAAAAGAAAATACACACTTCATCTATATAAATGCTTACAAACTATATTCGTGTTTCCCAACTTCAACAACCTTAAGATATGTGAATGCTGGCTGAGGAATTCTGGGATTTGAAATTCATGCATCTTAAAGTTGTTGGGTTGGAAATTCTAGACTATATAGATAATCAGAATATGATTGACTGGAAATTCTAGACTATATAGATAATCAGAATATGATTGACTGTAGAATAGATTATTCATAACATACTGTGCCACAATTTATAATAATTTTAAATGAGTGAAAACTTTGTTTTGATGTATAAAAATGCAAATATTATGCAACTTTTAAAATATAAGATAGGTTAGAATATGTTGTGCTTTCATGGGTCTGTTTTGGTTTCTATTTAATTATCACCTACTTAGCTGTGGAGCATCAGCTATTCCTAGATAATTCACTAGTGCCAAAATTTTAAAACATTTAATTAAAAAGTTACGACTATGCTAAAATATGCTGCTTAAACCAGTGAAAAGTATGGATAATGATGAGCTGGGAAACTGCCCTGCTGTTTTTGTTAATTTTATTAACATAGGAATTTGTGAGTAGAAGTAATTTAAAGTAGATAAAATAAATTGGTGTACCTTAAGGATTTGGGTAGAAATTTATCCTGCCCATTGTATCTTGCAGTTCTTTTCACATTTATCTATTTTTTCCTTAGGAGTTGGCTATTAACTTTCCATTTTGCCTTCTATATTTCTTTGGAATAGCCTTCTCTCCGCAAGCTACTCTGCCCACAAGCTGATTTCTTTCTATCAACTTTTTTTTAAAAAGTTGAGGTTTGATATTTTCCTGAATATTGACTTCCTTTTTTAAGGATGAAAATAAACATCATGGGGCTTCTTCTGTTGAACCTGAGAGATGTAGGAAAAATTCAGTACCTTAGGAATCAATCAATAGTGTTGACTCATCAATACTCCTTACAGCTCCAAAAGTCTTTATTTCCATTACATTTGTAGTTGTCCTATGTAAAGGTTTTTTGAGAATGAAAATTGAGATATACTAAATATTTATTTGAATCAGTTGTAGACATTTGTAAGGTACACTATTTTATAAATCTAGATGGAAAGAATTATGTTTCTATTTTTCTGTCTAACATTTCCTTGGGGCAGAAATCATCTGTCTGTTCTAACTATCTATGTATGTATCTATCTGTTGGCTACTATATAGCTCTGTTTTGATGTGCTGTGTAGGATTTTAGAAATGAACCTAAAGAAGAGCTGGTTGATGAGCCAGTCTTGGATTTGGGGAGACAGTTTCAACTTGTGCAGAATGAAACAGAAGTTGATAAGGAATCCTGGGAAATGCATGAGATTTTGAAGCCTATGGAAGAACATCTTGGTGAAGAAAGAGAAATGCTAGTGGATGAAGAGTATTATGAAGGATATCCATCAGCAGATACAAAAGAAATATCTTCAACTCCTGAGTTAGACTTTGAAACTGCAGGGCAGTGGGATGAAGAACTAGACTGTACTAAAATGATGGAACTGAATCCTACAAAATATCTTAATACTGAAGAGGTATATAGATTATGAAATATAAAATAAAGGATTTGTGCATATAACATCTCAATAGTATATATTCAGTGCAAATATTACTATTCTGCTATTATATTGCTTTAAAATTTAGTATGTAAATAGTCTGAAGATTATTAAGAATATTAAGATGCTTTCTGTAGATAAAAGGTAAAGGTTTCCCTGCCAGTCGTGACCAACTCTAGGAGCAGTGCTTATCTCCATTTCACAGCTGAAGAGCCAACATTGTCCTAAGACACTTCTGTGGTCATGTGGCCTGCATGACTATACCCCGAGGCCCATGGATGCTGTCACCTTTTCCACTGAAGGTGGTATCTATTTGTCTACTTGGATTTTTACGTGCTTTTGAATTGCTAGGTTGGAAAGAGCTGAGGCAGGAATGGGAGCTCACCCCAAAAGGTGGTGGCACTTGAGCCTCCAACTTGAGCTGCCAACCTTCCAGCCAACAAGCCCAGCATGTTTACTGCTTGGCCACTGCACCCCACTTTCTGTAGATACTTGTACCATACATAATACATAAAGCATAATCAAAGCAGCCATAATTGATTTTGGAAAGCAGGGCTTGATTAACATAAAGTTTTTTTTAAAAAAAGTTTCTATTAAACTCAGCTTTGTTTTGTAGCATAGTGCTATGCCAATAACTTTCAGTTCTGAAATTGCCTTTATTTTTCAACTGAAGAATGAAGAAAAGAGTAGTCATAATTCACTATTCCATAGTGTTTCAGTGGAGTACAGCCAAGAAAACCTCATATTGGATGGTAAGTATTCAGAATAAATACTTTTCAGACCCAAAATTTATCTATGAAAGGACAAACCTTAGTGGGAGTTTAGTAGTTGACTGAAGGGGTAACATTAAAAAGTGTGTCTGAAAAAAATACCTAAAACATTTAGGAATTTGGGCTTATTATATATATAAAACAGATGCCACTGTGGAAAAAAACTGATTCTTCATGAGTCCCAATTGGCAATCTATCACACACCAGGGAAAGTTTTCCAAAATTCATAGCTGCCTACAAGGCTAATGTATTTAAAGATACTCCAAAAATATACATTTTAAGGTTTATATACAGTATCTTGAATCTGAACAGCAGCCTGCCTTTCAGTGAGGTCTGCATAGTTTTTAACATCTAGACCAGTCTCAAGGGCAAATTGAAAAATAATGGTATAACTTAGGCTAAGTTATTCTATCTAAGAACAGGTTATCCAGAAAAAAATGATAGATCCCCACAAATATTCTCAAATTTTATACCTTTTCTTGTAGGGGTTGGGAAATACAATCCCATCCGATTATCCTCATTTTAGAACAGGAAAATATTCAACCACAATATTTCTGTATTATTAGTATTTAGTTTCACTTTACTAACATTTCAACATTTATCTATGATCCCAGTTGTTGAGCAGGCAGTTTGGAGGTCAGATTATGTGTACAGCTCTCATTTTGTACATACTATCAAATCAATTATTTTAAGAATATTGAATCCTTCATATAATGCAAGAAGTATTAGAATTTGGAGATACTGTATATGGACAATGCTAGCCTAGAAGCTGGGAAATATATATTATTGGAAAAGGCCAAATACTTTGATCAAGAATGCAAGCTCATCTTCTCACTACAGGGAGTTGCATGAGGCACCCGCAGTCACTGGACCCATCTTATCTTCCTTGTCTTTCCATGCTTTCTTTTGGAAAGTCTGCAGGGCAGATACATTTTGAGTTTATTTGAAGACAAGTGCTGTTCTTATCACAATTAAGGGCTAATTTTTTTATAATTGTAGGACAGAGGAGAGCTGTTCAGGTGTATTCACAAATTTGCTCCCCTTCTAACCAGTTAACTGAATGTGTAAAGGCTGGCTGTATGTCTGGTCCCATTCTCTTCTCACTTTCAATACTTTATATAATCAGGCAAATATCTGAAAAGAGTTAGTGATCATTATGAATGGAATGGTCCTTTTAGAAAGGTTATCAATAAATACTCTTAGACTTAAATAAGTGCATCTGAGAGCATGGAATAATAACAAATCTCTTCTTCTAAGATCCTGCAGTGCAAAATGACCCTAAAGAAGATCTGTGCATTGATTTTGATCATGAAAGATACGGCCTGAAAAATGAAGATACTGATCTTTCCAACACCCAAGATTCTGCTCTTCTTAGAGTAGTGCTGTCTAGGTATGAAGTGATGTTCAACTAAAAATATATTGGTAATTTCAACTGAATACAGATAAGAGGAAGAACTATTTCCTCTTACTTATGATGAGAAATCAGTAATGATTTGTCAATAATTATAGTTTAACATGGTTGGTAGCATGTTTTATCATCTAAAGAGCTATTGGAGGCAAAGGTAAGCACATTAATCTCTTAAGGTCAGACTCTTTTATCTGTTATAAGAGAAAGTAGAGTGTTTGTTAAGTCAAGCTCAGTTCTGATGATTACATGGAAACATCCATGTTCCTGTCATGACCAAAATGTGAAAGTGGTTTGCCATTATTTTTAACCATTTTTTTTAGTCCTAAGTCTGATTTACAATTTTTCTACTGGTGTCTCATACAAATACCAACAGGCCCATCACTGTTTAATGTTCCATTTTGTTAAGATCATGCAAGATTAGCTATATTAGTTTCTCAACCTTGGCAGCATTAAGATGTGTGGGCTTCAACTCCCAGGCAACATGGGACCCTAATCCTCCAACTAATTGTGATTTCTTCTGCTTCTTATGGCTAATGATGATGATGATGATCATGGTGGTGGAACTTTGTCTTACTACACACTGAAATGTATCAACTTCACTCATAAAATTGCTACCTTTCTGTAGAAATTGATCATATACTTGATGAAGAGAATAATTGCATGGTATTGTCTATTTAATAGACAAGTCAGAGGCGATCCATTTTCATTAACATTTACAGAAAGGCAAAGAAGTTTGATAATTCTTGGGCAATTTGTAATTTGATATCTACAAAGAATGTGACAGTGTATATGTATACAAATATTGCATATTATACCCATTTTCTTTAGTGAATTGCCTGAAAGAGAAGAAGGTGAAGGAGAAGAAACTCCAATTTTCAGTCACTGGGGACCACCCCAAACGTATGTTGATAAATATTTAAATAGTATTTTAAGTTCAGAAATGATTTTGAGGCTATTGTTCACAAAGTACCCAAATGCCTTTCCTTTTTAATCTCTTGCTAGAAGCATTTTGCTTGATCACTTGGGTATTTTGTATTATTTGGAAAAGAGTAGTGTGACAATAGTTGCTTATAAAATGCTGAAGATAGAATTAATGTTTATCAGATGTTCTGCTGAATGGTCTTATTCAATGATTTTTTTTATATAATTTCCTATAAGTCTGTGTGCAAAATGAAAAGTGTGAAGCAAACATATTGTGCTTTGGAAATTCAGCTCTAGTTCAGCATATCTGAAATTTGGAACATTTTAATTGTTTCAGGTCTCTGAAAAAACAGAATCTGTAGGGTTTCTTACAGGGTGACTAGGGCAAGGTTGATGCAGCTCATCCCTCTTTTCCTTCTTTCACATGGTCTATATACTGGTACATTCACTGATCTTCCCAGCAGCTTATGTCTTGTTTGGAGACAAGCAAATACGTAGCAGCTAAAGGAAGGTAGAGAAAGAGATGTGCTCAGATCAGAGTGGGGAATGGTTGAATATGTTATGCTTGAAACCAAAAACATTGGAGGGGATAACTATGAAACCAGCCAACCCGCCCCTGATTTTTCCAGCCTCTTTCTTTCCCTACCTTGATTTTATGCATGGCATATCCATCTGGTCTGCTGATCCCCAATTTTTCCTTAGATACCCAGTTTCCATAGCTTTTTTCCATTCTTCACCCCAAAACACTTTTCCTTGAAACATGGGTGTGTTGGTCCCAGACTAAATTTATATATTTCTTTGGGACATATTTTGAATGCCCCAAACTAGCTGTTCTTTGCGTGTAACCTTATACACTTGCCTGTTTTTAATGCAACAGATTAGGCAGTTTACTATTGTAGTTTTGTCTATATATTTTGGATAAGTATTCTTCTAGCTGCTTGCCCTATACATCATGACTTATGACCAGTCATTTAGTGACCATTTGAAATTCTGATGGACCTACCTTGGGAGTGCTTAGAACCTGGATTTAAAGTTCTAACGATTGCCCTCCCCCACCTATGGTCACATGACTGCACTTTGGTTGCTTGACAACTAGGCTGCATTTTGGCCATTTGCAGTATCCCACAGACACTTGATCACATTTTACAATGATTTTGCTGAAAACTGGCATTTTCTTCAGTTTTTCAGCAAAATCACAACCATAACGACCCATTGGTTCATGTAACAACTGCCGCAAAAGTCATAAAACCAGGTTGGCCATGTGACCAACCCATTTTACAATCCTCATGAGTCACGACTATGATGGGCAGGCTCCGTTATGGTCATAACTTGAGCACTACCTATATGCATTGTTTTTATTAGCTCTATCAGTTAAGAAAATTATGTATCTTAAGAAAAAAGAGAAATGTTTATGCTTAGAGTATTTTCCACTGGAATCCAATAAGCTATAACTCTTGCTGAGAATCTATTATTAGATTTTATTTGTTATTTATTTAGTGTATGTATTATTTATTTAGTGGTCATGCAATCACTGATACACAGTGCTAATTATACACATTATACATACAACACAAATAATTGTTACATATATATAAAATATGTGAGCAAAAGAGTAAACAAGATAAAATTTTAACTTAGGGTAAAGCCATGATATCACCATGATATTGCACCATAGAGTCACAGTAGGATAGCTGCTATAATTTGATATCCAAAGAAGCTATCTAACAGTTAGATACAGTTTCTGGTGTGGCTGCGATAAGGTCACCCCAGGTACCTTGAAATTTCCCAAGGGGACATTCTTGGACAATTAGTAGATTTGGGTTATTTCTTCATAATTTAATTTACATGTTTCTATGCCACTGATCTCTGATGGTTCTTGGCGGCTTACAGTCAACAATATTATAGAACGGTTACAAATCAGCATATATTAACCCTTCCGCTCCGTCCTTGGGCTCAGGCAGATCCAGTGCCGATTTCTTGCTCCCCTTGCTGACGACCGGCTTTTCCCACCAAAGTGCTCTCCATTTATCTACTTGCATTTTTACATGCTTTCAAGCTGCTGGGTGGGCAGGACTGGTGGCAAGTGACGGGAGCTCATCCGATCACGCAGTGCGGCTCGAATTGTCAGAGTGTTGGCCAATTCTGGTCAACACAGCTAGTGTCATTAAGCTCCTGCACCATCGCACTGCTTTTAAATAGCTTGTAGAATGGTTATCTCCTTTATTTTATTGTATCATTCACATCCACAAATACCCAATACAGTATAAGAGAGACTAATCCATAAATATTCAAAATAGTTTTGCATTTGGATGTTATAAGACAGAAAGGGTTAAATCAATAGAGCATGTTGATTCACCTTTTAATCCTGAACTTTTGTTGTTGTTGTTGTAAAGCTGTGAAGGTTCAGTTGAGAATCTGCTGGAAGAGAGAAAATACAATATGAACAGAATAAGAGCACATGTGTCCTTCTGCAGTGAAGCCATTTCACTTAGATGAGAGGCATAATTGAGTATCTCATTTGCTTTTCCATGTCTATTAATTGCCTACATTTGTCAAATGATCTGAATTTATTTTTGAATGACAGCTTCTAGGAACAGGGCTGTGGAGCAACTTAAAGCATGCACCAGAGTATAGCATAAATTATGATAATAACTGAATAATAGTTTTCGTTCAGATTTCCCTGTGTTTGTGTAGAGGGCTTCTTTCTGCCAAAAATGAATTTGAAATAAACTATTTGGCCCATCATAAATTGCCTTTTATATATGATTTATAACAACAAACGTAACTGTTCTAGCTTCAGAGTAGAACATCATCTAATTATCAGAAATAAGCCAGC
>JANHZU010002411.1:40871-51601 GCA_032468055.1 Acrochordus granulatus | reverse complement strand
TTTGGATAAAAGGTGAAACGTCTTCTACTTGAAAAATCCAATCCAGATGCCTGTTTTTTAAACTTTTGTTGCGATATGTAAGGACATTATCATTTATTTCTCCCTCTCTCCATCTATCTCTTTCTATCTTCTATCATTACTTCTATATCTATTCTAGATCTTTGGTAGCAGTTATAAATTTGCATTTTAAACTAGGCATTTGAGCTACTGTATGCACATTATTTCTCTTGATTTTACAAAACCTAATCTCTCTTTGCAAAATGAGTTCTCTGCTTATAGACTAGATAATTCCTTAATGGAACAGTCCCTTTATCTCAACACCACCACTGGATATAGGATAAACATGGGCTATTTGTGGAAAAGGATGATGGTTTCCAGCTGCATGAGGGGCTTATGAAATTATGTTATAAATCATGGCCCTGCCTTAGACCTACTTTGCATATTGTGCTTTAAAACCAGGCACTTTCACAATGAGTCAAAACATGATAAGAATCATCTGTACCTAATTATAGCATTTTCTTCAGCTTCCATCAGGAAAGTAAACAAAGGTTTTCCCAGTGTAAATCAAACTATGAAAAAAGATAAATTGCACTGTATTTAGTCTAGCTGAGTTATTCCTGAGTGGAAATTGTCTCACACTCAGCAAACTGAGGTCAGATTTATGGAAGTGATTTAATAAGTTCTGATTAATACATTTTAAGAATCTAGAATGACATCTCACAAATGGCTAGGTAAACCAAATTTTTACTGAGAATAAAAGAGTTACTCAACATAATGCACAAGAACATGGCAGCCAGTATGGTCCATTAGTAACATATTAGATAAATGCTTTGATTCATTTCTATGTTAAATTATGGGAATAATTATTAATGAAACATTTCTTCATGTCTGCTGAGTGTTTTGTATGCATCATCTTTTATTTTACGTCCATTAAATACTTAACTAATTTAAATACTTAAATCCCAGGTCCTTGGTGGACAAAAATGCCAAACTCAGTCTAAACATCTGGCTGACTGAGTAACGAACCAGAACTGATACATTATAATTGTAAAGGTTCTTAAATGTGATCCAAATTGCAGGGGAAATGAGTAAGAGTATAAGTTTACCTTCTAAGTAGGGAACCACCCACGAAGAATTTAAATCTGTACTTTCAAACAAAGCCTATATCCACATACTCAATCTTGCTGTATCATGAATTTTTAATCTACAGATACTATACAGATTGTTTGCTTTTTTTTTACTTTATCATGTTGCCATTACACATGTGATTTAGATTACTGGTATTTATGGGTATTATATCTATACAAACCTCATACCAATCTGTGGCTGAGTAAAATAATTACTTCTAAGAACCATACCCTTTATGCAATTTTGTGTTGCATGTGATCCCTTTTAACAGATCCAACAGTCAAATCAAGAGCAGATCTATCTGACCAACGTAGATTTTTTTCAAGAATGACTGCATTTTGAAGAAAAAAACATTCATATTACGCTGAAACTTGCCGGGATTAATATCTGGCAAGCTTATTTTCAATGTGGCTGAAACTGAGGATCTTATTTGTTTTTAGTTTTACAACTGACATAAAAAGACAGTAGCAAACAGCTTAAAAAGCACAGTAAAATATAGTTAAAATATAACATAAATGTTCTCTGTAAAAATTGCAAATAATGGCCAATAATACCATGTTTAGAACACTTGTTAAAGTTAGAATAATCTTAACCCAAAAATGCCCCCAGACCAAATATTTTTAAATAACTACACTTTTATTAAATCAAAAGTAGTGAAATGTTGTGTATCTGCCTAGCAAATTTCATTCAGCTGGGAAACCCTTCAAATCAAGAAATTTCATTACAGAAATAGTTCTAGTCCAAATACGTTTGTAAGAACTCATAAGGAGTGCATAGCTAAAAATATATTGTATATGGGAAACGATGTATATTTTTCTCACCTTGTCCACTAATGTAGGATCACACCCTGAATGAGATAAAAGAAGTTTCACCATCTCAAAGTTTCCATGCTGAGAAGCCACCATTAATGGTGATAGGCCATTATCATCCTGAAGGTTTATATTGGCATTGCAAGATAGCAATGCCTTCACCATGTCTTCTCTATCATGGCTCACTCCCAAAATTAAAGCAGTCTGTCCACCCTAGAAAATGCCATTAATGAGAGTTACGTACTCAATTTTTATATCCAATTCTCATTCACTTATACTCATCAGTAAAATACCCATATCTTAAGCATATCTCCCACATTGTGCAAGGTGATGCAAGAGGATATAATATTCTTTGAATTCCCTCCCCAATACCAACACTCAAGGTTGGGGAGAAAATTATGGGTCTCCAACAGGAAATCTGATTTTAGAAACCCAGTTCCTCTTTAGTTTCTTTGTCCAGTTTTTTCATAAAGTTAGAGATGTTTTACTATCAGAAAAAGAAGATAAGGTGAGATCTGTTTGGACAAACAGATACTGGTAGTCCTTGTTTACAACAGTGCTGAATGAGAAGTCTTACAATCCAGCCCTTGAAGTTGCAGTTGTTGCAGTGTTCCCATGAGCACAAGATTGTGATGCTTGGCAAATGGCTTGCAATTACAACAAGTGCAGCATCCTACAGTCACACAATCACCATTTTGACCTGCACAAACAGCTTCCGATGAGCAAAGCCAATGGGGGATCTGGCAGGAGGTCACAAAGAGCAAGCACATGATGTCACACTTAATGACCATGAAGGATTCACTTAATGACAACAATTGGGACTCTGTGACTGGTGTTGTAAGTAGGTATAGTCATGTGGCTTTGCAAAAGAGTGCCAAGTGCCAAATTATAGTTGTTAAGCTATAAACTTTATTTGATCTGTATAAACTTTATTTGATCTAGGATTAGGAACTTATTCTTCTTGAAGGGTATGGTATTATTAATAATTATCTCCAAATGCATAAGTCAAAGGTGTCTGTAATTTTTAATGTCCAGCTTTCACAGCAATAAATTAATATAGGAGGAAAGCAGTGTTTTAACTATTCCGATCTTTTTCACTGTAGAAGACTAATCAATGTGTCAGAATTTCTGATTGTCTTCTCCAGTACATTAATTATCTATTCTTGAATTCAAGAATATCACCTTCACAGTTTTACCATCAACTGTGAATTCACTAAGTATTTTGAATCATATTATGTCTCCATTCTCAATATTTAATTAAAATCCCAGATTTTAATTTTCTGTTTTTAATTTACCATACATTTACTCTAATCTATGTTGAGCTAACATGATGTTACTGGCTGAAATAATTAATGCTTAAATTTCAGTTTGATTCTAGGGATTTTTTCCAATCCTGCCATTCTTATAATATATACTTATTACTATATGCTAAACAGGGATGGGGACAACATGCATGCTTATTTTACTTTTTCCTTATTCCAACCCATTGTTTCTCCAAATTCAGTTCTTAAAATAAATTCCTGTTTGTGGAAAGATTCCTCAGAAGAAGAATAACTTGTCTTAATATATTTCCTATTTTTGTATGACCTATACAATAAAATGCCTTGCTTTAGTTTAAATAAAGCAAGGTTAACAACCTTCTTATATTTTCTCTCCCTTTCTCTCTGCATTTTTCATCTTACGTTAGTCACCTAATGTCCTGTTCCTCTGCATCTCCATTTGGTATTTTTCTTTCCATATATAGTTTCACTCATTCCATATATAGTTTTATTTTTCTTTGTAAGATGTTAATCAAAAGTTTGCTTGCATCAGAAAAGTGTGCGATGATTCACAAATCTGCACACTGCCATGCTTCTTTTTCATTCGGCATAGATAAATAGATGGATCTTTTTCAGTCTCCAAGTTACTCCAGGTTACTTTCTCTTATTTATACTTGGCATTTGTTCCATCAAGCACTTGTCACTTTAAGTTCCTCATCTCCTACCATTAGTATTTTATTTGTACCCTGTGCCTGCATTTTTCCTATTTTGTTTTTTCTTACTTGATGATGAAAGTTTGTGTTCAATTATCATATATTCTTATTAGGGAAGCTTTTTATTCCCCATTTTTTTCCCTGAGCATTATAGGTTGTTATGAAAGCCACTTTGAAATCTTGGTTTGGTTCCCCCTCCCCGCATTTCTGTTTTCATGGAGTTTATCTCTTCCATAGGTTCTAGATTCTCTTTTGCCATAATCTGCATGCATTAATGGCTTCAGTGACTCCTTATATTGATCTTATACCCTTGAGCATAAGATCAAATTCTGATGGCATAGCTAATCTCTTTAATTTTAAATGTATAAGCTGTATACCTGTATATTCATGGTCTGTTTCATTATCTGCTCCAAGAAATGCTCTAAGTAGATTGCACTTATCTATCTTCTGATTTTTTATTATGTGGCTGTTTTTATTTATGTTATTCATCTATTAAGGTCTTGAACTGAAATTATGTTTACATTGTCTAAAGCATATATTGAACAAAATAAAGCCTTTCTGCAGCATTATGTCATTTATGTAATACAAATCTTGATGTAATCCAGGTCCCTCTTTTTCTTCAACTTCTGCGTTCTAATTACCTATTAATAATACTACAGAAGTTGCATTTAGCAAGTTTTGTAATTTGTAAAATAGGCCATTCCAATCCACCTAGGTTCACGTATTCCTAACATACTTAATTTAGTGCACTTCATTTCTACTTTGACAATTTTCCTTGATTCATGCTTTTCACATTTTGTGTTTTAATTGAAGAAACTCTTTAGTAGTAGGCCCTCAATAACCAGATTCCTTATAACTGTGGTTGAAATGACATTACTTCCCGATCTACTAATGAAAGTTGAATACTCTCTTCCATTAATTAGAGAAATATCTTCTGGCCTGGGAGTTTCCTCATCCACCACCAAAATTTCTCTAAATATTTTAGCCATTGTTCAGTTTTCTTAGTTACTGTATAAAAATGGTTCTTGTTTTTTCAAGTTTTGTTTTGGAATTCTTTCTCCTAGATTATATGTATATATAATAATTTAATAATTCACAAATAATGAGACATTATTGGAGAACATGTTTATATAAAAATAGCCTTTGTGTTAACTAAATATACCTGACTAGCCCTTATGTTAACATTGCCTTCTTTCAACAGCTTCTTGACGACCTCCATTTCTTCCTCAGTCTCTGCTGATGCTAGTGGAGTTATCATTACTGCTGTATACCCAGCTTTATTTTGATGATCCACATCACAGACACCTAAAGAAAAAACAAAAAGCTTAGATATCAGTAATTGGAGAAGAAGAGTTTTCAAAATTGATTTATTTATAGTCTCAAATTTTAATCCTCCCAGACTTGCTTGAGGAAATGAGATAGTTCTCCTCCAGTGAACAGCTCTGTTAGTAGTAGTGAAAGGTGTCACCTCAGCTGAGACTGCAATTGTATCTGTAAGACCTCCATGATGTTACTGCTAGCCCAGTAATCAATAGGGCTCAAAAGAAGCAAGAATAGTACTGATAGAAACAGGAACTCTACATTCCTCTAAAGAGCTCTTTCATCTATGTTGTGGGGGAAATGCCTAATTATATTAGAAACCAAAGCAATTGGAGACAGATGCAAAAAGTATTTTTCATGACATATTTACTATAGTGATCACTGGACTTCTTACCTAGAAATGCAGAGGAGTCCCAAAGGCCACAAGTCCATACCATATGAAAATTGTACATCAGATTTACCGAAGCAATGCAGCAACATAGGATTTAATAGCTACAACATGTGGGCTAACTCAGCATTTCTACATGCTGCTCTTCTAAGAAGACTCCAAACCCTAGCACCTTCTAACATAAACAAGGTCCTTTATTGGATCCATATATTGATGCCCTTCATGCCATAGAAAAGACCACAACCTACTTTTTCTTATTTGTCTTCTTCCTTTTCATAATCATTAGGAAATTTCAGTTTGACTGTTCTGACTAATAAGCAATATCACATATGTAAATACTCATTGTCTTCAAACATCAACATAGCCAAGAGCTTAGACTATGTTTTCTCATTTCTATTGTATCCAATGAGAGGGAGAATTATAAAAACCCTATTATATCTTGGCCAGCACAGGCAGCGGGACCTTCAGTTATGCTGAGTTGTGACCCCAATTTAGGATGCATTCTTAACCACAGTATTTACTATAAATCTGCTTTATCATTACATAATCCAGTGAGATGTACTGATAATTGCATCAATCAAGCAAAACTATCTCTGTTGCTTCAGTTTTAGCATATTTAATTCACAGGGTAGATTTCTACAAAGAATATAAACTTTTCTTTTCAGATCAAGGATTCAGAAGACAAGTTATGGGAAAATCATAATGGGAGTTACTCAATTTTTTTAGTTGAAAGAGTTATATAATACCCTTTCCCAATCAATTTTGCTCCCTTAGCTTTGTTTAGAATTTGCCACCAACCAAATACAGAAGTATTAAAAAAATCTTAAATTAACAATACAATGAGGAATTCTTGATTGATTCTACTCTCATCCCAGTAATGGCAATTCTTGTTTACTGATAAGGATTATTGAGCACATTTCTAAAGTATTTTCAGAAATTCTTTTTTGGTATCATATAAGAAGACCTTGATATGCTTGCTACCTTTCGGCAAATATAAATGGACCCTAAATAATAATGACATTTTTATCTCTAGTCAGCAGAGGTCAGTAGTATGCAAAATTGTCTAGACAATTATCCCAGCTTGAGTGCAGCCCAATAAAATGTACTAAGATAATAAACAGTACTGCAATTTCATTCAAAGTATGTTGCAATACATTTGGACCCTGGGTAAAAAACTAGGAAAGAATACAAGAAATAAGAGTTACCTTATTCAGGAGACTGTATATTGGGTTAGAGCCAGATTTATTCAAGCATAGAACCAACCCACCAACATCATTTAGAATTTGCTTATCCATTGTGTAAATTTTCCAGTATTTTCTGTACTCCTTTCAGATACTGATTGTCCTAACCATTATCTACCTATTCCATCCAACCATCCATTATTTTCTGCCAAAGTTCCAAATAAAATAAGAGTTTTCTGGGTAAAATTTCTCAAAAAATGCAGAGTGAAAGAGCAAAAGAACATATTGAGTAGAGAGACAGAAGAAGTAATTCAGAAGCATAATTTAGGTTTTTCTAATAAATTATCTCAAGCAACAAAGCTGATAATGACATTCACTTGTGGCCAGTCAGAGCAGATAAATATAGGGTGTCCTTTAAAAACCTGCATCATTTCTAAAATTCGTCTTTTTTTTCCATGAAGACTTGAAACAAGTTTGTATTTAAATCCCTGTGTAGTTCTGAACATAAATGCTTGAGGGCAATCTACTGAGAGAACAAAACAGCCTTGTTTTACTCCTCTGGAGTTGTTGGGAAGTCTTTAATGCAACAATTGATTTATAGACACTTATGATAATATGCCACTTTTCTAACATTTTACAGGTTGTCATGCCAACTAAATAGTAACAAAGCTTCTTTCTTCTCCTAGAAAATGCATTCATATTTATTGGGTGAGAATTTCACAAGACTCCTTTCCTATTTGACCTAACACATCACTCACTTTCTATGAAATTATTCTTGCTGTATTACAGATTTCTGTTACAATCTTCAAAGCTTCCCAGAAACAATCCCTAATTACAAAATTCCAGTTCAATCCTTGACATAGAACAATTTTTGTTGTTTGCACTCCTAAACTCAAAGTACCAAACACCATAACATATTTAAAAAGTTGCATTCACCTTCCACTTCTAGGCATACATGGGGAATGGATTTGATGCCTAAAGTGTGAATAAACTTTTAACTAAATTAGTTTATGAAGTTTCCATTGTATATCTTCATTGTCATGCCTATTAATTCTTAGGAATATAACAAGGGAAGACCCTCATGATTATTTATTTAGTAGATTTGTTAAGACTGCTCGACTCCAAAAAAGATTCTCGGCATATCACAATCAAAAAAGTCTAAAGTTAAACCTAAAAAATAATAATAGCTATATAAGGGTAAAAGAAATAAATATATACTGATTTGAATAATATTCACATTAGATAAGTACATATAGAATGTAAACCAACTGTTATAATGATATATTTTATTTCTTTATGTTGTTGTTTTTTAAAACCTTTTAATGTATTTTTAATGTATTTTTAATGTATTTTTTTATGGATTTGCATTGTAACTTTCTTTGGGTTTTGTTCTTTTTCCTTTCTTTTTCCGTTCTATTAAAGAAAATAAAAATTAATTTAAAAAAGTTAAAACTTAAAGCCTAAAGACAGAATTTGATAATAAATGAGACTGGAATGGAATGGAAGACAATAGAAATAAGTAAACAATCTGATTTGTTCCATTTACACCAGGTAAGAAAGCAAACTTACAGAGGATTCACCAGATGGGGATGTGACAAAAACATGTGTCACAACATTATGATGCAATATACTCGGCAGATCCAACATTGGGAAATAAGTAAGAAAGACAAAGGTTTGAGAAAAACTCCCATTTTATCACTTTGCATTTACGATACAAGGTTTGGAATATAAAATGGAATTAACAAGGCCAATTCAGTGGAATTTTCAAAGCTCAGCAAATGGGAATAAAGCTCAAATGAAAGATTCTTACCTGTCTCTAAAAGAAGCTTCACGATCCAAAAGTTAGAATGAGAAACACTGTAATGAAGGGCTGTGTTGCCATTTCCATCAGCTAAGTTTACAATTACATTTTGTAGTTGTGGATGAACCGCCTCAATCTCGTGGAGGTAAGTGGCAACAATTTCAGGACTAGAGGATTTCCTACTTGAGATCCGGAACCACTCTTGACAGACAGTGCTCAACACCTGCCTCTAAACAGATCAGGATCTGATTTAGTTTACCAGTGTTTTTAAACTATTCACCCATGTTTATATTTTTGACTCCCAACCCAAACCACCAAGAATCTCACTTTGACTTCTTGGGAATAACTAAGTTTTTGCAGAATCCAATACTTAGGGGAATCTACTGCTTTATTTAAAATATATTTTTCCTAAATATTATTTTATCTGAAATGATTGGATTATTTGCAACTTTTTATTAGAAAGTTCCTCTCATTAAATACTACTGAGGGGAATATTGTACACTCAAGAGTCATCCCTTCAGTTCTATCATATAAATAGAACAGATTATTAAGGAACCATACCTGTTCTAGATAATTTTTTTTAAAGTTAACTAAGGAAATTGTTTTATTATCTATCACAAGGATGACAGGGGGTTCATATATTTATAAACATGTTGTTTACACTTAACTTGATCTATTCATTAAATTCTACCCCAAAATTCATTTTAGATTTTGAGTAAAGGAATTTCAAAACTCCTATGACTATTAATAGTTAGTGCTACTATGTAAAAATAATTTTTAAATGATAAGATTTCAAAGAAAAGTAAAAGAAATGAATGTTTAAAATGGAAATGAAAAATTATGAGTACCAGGAATTTGTCCTTTGTGGTCCTTATTTCTGATAAGTTTTTGCTTAAGATCTGGCACCCTTTCAGAAAATCTCCAGAGGGTTTAAATCTGAAAACGAAAGACATAATTGAGTGTGTGCTTACCTTAAGAAATATATAAGGAATGGTGCGTTGGAATAAAACATAGATATGGTAATGAACAAAGAATATCTCACCCTTAACTACTTAGCTTTTTATTGCTTCTCTCCCACTGCTATTTTTACTATTGAGACTATTCTTTATACGTAAGAGTCATTTAACTTACTGGAAAGGTTCAAAGGAGAAGATAAAGTATAGCAATTATGGCTAAAGCAAGAGTTTAAATCCTTCCTTACAATAAGTATATTATTAACAACACTGGCCACAATCCAAAGGAGTTAAGCATGCTAGATTTGATTGCATAATTTCAATTGGATTGTATCCATCATTTTCATATATTCAATGGACAGTCTTAGTTATGAGCAGGACTCCAGCTCATTGGGGTCTTTCCCTGAGAGAAAGCTCCTCCGTACAGAATGATAGAACTGCTGGTAAAACAGCAGTTTTGCTACCACAAACATGATGATGGCACTGTTTGCAAAATGGCTCAAGGTTTTGATAGAGTAGAGGTAGCCCACAAGCTAAATGCTAAGTTCTCTCATCTGATTTTTTTTCTATTAGAGTGCAAAGTGGTTTTTTTAGCATCACTATTCCAAAATTCACTTCACTAATTTAAAGAGATACTTATAAAATCTATTGCTACCTTTGCAATTAAATATATAGAGTTAAACATGCATTCTTCATGAAATCCAAGATTGCTCAAAAGAATATCAATAAATAGTTATAATACTTCAACATATAAACATAGGTATTATTTTTCTCACTATATATTTCACTTGCAGATAACATTATGAAATACAAACTATTTTGGGTTGGTTACTTGTTGTCGAGTCTTTGGTGCTCTCTGAGCTTAGTTGTTTTGTTGCAGATGTTTCATTAGCAAACTAGGTAACATTATAAGAGAGCAGCAAAGTCCCCACTATTCAACTCTGAGCTACAAATATTATCTTCTATCATTACTTGTTGTAGTTATGCAGATAGAAAGCTGTCGTTACCGCTCAACTTTCTGTTGAATTGTTGATTTTGTGGCTTCTTCTGTTTTTTCTGGATCACAGTCCTTCTTTGCACTTTGAGAACTTCCAAATGTTGTTTGTTCATCTTCTTTGACATCTTCTGCCCAACTTTGCCCTTCATTGCCATGTTTTCTGTGCTTCTCATGATCTGAA
>JANHZU010002411.1:22058-33485 GCA_032468055.1 Acrochordus granulatus | reverse complement strand
CTGTGAGAGAGGACATGCAGGAGGTCAGTGTGACTGAGGAGGATGCTGAAGACTGAGGAAGATGGAAACAGAAGATTCGCTGTGGCGACCCCTGACAGGAACAGCAGAAAGAAGAATTACACAATTGAATGGATAGGGATTATGTCCAACTTAAAAATCCCCTCTCAATTCTCATGGTTTTTCCACTCATGTTCTTCATGGTGCATTCATGGAGAGGGGAGATTAGACAGAATTCCAAAGTGCCCCAAGCTTATTCAGTTCTTACTGGGCAATTGAAGGAGTTTGCCTTTCCATTTAGCATTTTGTCTCTTCATTGTTTTTCTAATCTGAAAACATTCAGCACCAACCAAGTCTGTCAATATTTTCCTTTTATGAGATATATCATTTTAGGCACAAGAGCAAAGATATTCCCATTTTTAATACTGGAAACTGAAGTATGAAATTTGGCATGGAGTTTCAAAAGATGGAATAGAAGTGAATGAGAGTCTTTCAATACTCTTGGGAAAAAGTCATCCTACAGTGTACATTGTGAGAAGAAATGTTTGTGAAATGAAGTAAGGCCTTTTCTCTGTCTTGTTGTTCATTGAGATATAAGGCTGAGGATATATATCAGGTTTTTGAAACTGCCAAGGTCTATGTTATTTATCAGCCACAATCAACTCGGTAGAACAGGTTATACACTGAGAGCGCAAATGATAAAGCCCAGATTGTTCAGAGAAAGCATGCAAAAAATTAGAATGTGAATAAGGTATGAAAGAGGAGGAAGATTATCAGTGGCTTTCCAACAATCACAAGAGACTGAAATGTAGAAACTGAGAGTGACTGAGATTTGCTGCTGCTGTCTTGCATGTGACAAACTTTACATTTAAATTTTAATTGTCTTTCATTTAAATCAAGAAGAGGCAACAGTGTCAAGATATTTTGCTAAGACAAAGCACAAGGTGGAGCTCCCTCCCTATTCTACATTGAGAATCTTGATAGATGGCAGTGTCCACTATCACAGAGGAGACCACAGTCAGAAGGCAAGGACAAATTATGTAATGTTCAAAGCTTTGTCTTTTGACAGAGACAAGTAGCCATGGAGCTCAAGAGCAAATGCTCCAAACATCTGCTCTCTGTGGTCATCATTCTAGTATGCTTATGGTAGAATCAGTTTTGTAATACTGACCTGCTTCTACCATATCGTGTATGCCTATTTGTATACACTGGCATGCCACTCCCTCATTTTGGAATTTTGTATGAGTGAGTGAAAAGGTAAATTTCCCTGACTGGTATAGACTTAAAATCAGGCTTATTGACTTGTACAAACCTTACTTGTACCCAGTGAGCATCTTCGGCATTCCAAATAGTATATGATTTTTTTCTTTCTGAACAATATTTAATATTTCAGAATTAATAAATCCAAGCCTCCATTTTACTTATTTTATATCATTTGCCTCATTCTAGCTTTTTTAAAAAATAAATATATGCAGGTTGTCCTCTATAAGTCATAACAAAATGATTTTTTAAATATTAACTTGGAATAGTGGGAGCCCAGGCTCTTAGTACATAACGTCTTTGAAATTCTTCCAGAGAACCCCAAAGAAGATATGGATAATACATTAATGCTATGTTTCATTAAAAATATATCAAGGTATATAAATATCTTAGTTTTACCTTTTTATTTAGAAACAGCAATTATGTCTATTTTATTTGTTTCTCATGCGCTGCCACCCCTGAATTACTGTATATCAGTATAAGATAATGAAAGACTGGCTTTGTCAAAACTATTTACCCAACTGTTGATACTGTGTGTTGGAATTCTCTTGATCTGTTGGTGTTTGTGCTGAATAGGCAGAGAGCAGCAAATTCAGAGAATTAACAAGTTGATTCTGGATTGAACTGAGCTTTGAGGCAGGTTGTTTTATTGCACTGGCTAGCTCTGGATACCCATGTTCTAAGCACATCCATTGCTCTTGTAAAAGATCTTGGATTTTTTTAATATATTGGTTGACAATGGGATCTGCAGGCGATTCCTTGGCTTCTGGATGATTCTCCTCTTCCTGATTCAGCTTAACATCTTCTTGAAAAATAATTTCCATTCCTTTTGTCCCAGCTGTCTTGGGACTAGAACCATTTTCTCTTCCAGGAACAGAGAACTGAGCAGTCAAAGTGTTTCTCTCTGTTTTACTGCTCTCCTTATCAGCATTATAGCTTGGTTCAACAATAGAGCAATTACTGTGCTGAGCAATTCTTTCTCCTTCCTTGTTTCTTTGCAAAACAGGGTTATCTTTTCCTCCATCATCAGCAGAAACAGATGATATCTCAGCATATAATAAAGCCTTACATATATCTACATTTTTTTCATCAGCCTCACAGGTATCACCTCCTAAAGGTTCCATAGGCTCAGTGATGCTTATCGCAATTCCTTTTTCATGTACTACCTTTCCAGACACGTGTTCTGTATTCACAGCAACATCCAGATATTGGGGGGCATTTCTGGCCTCCATGCATGGTTTGATTTCTTTGATGTTCTCCCCACAGAGTTTCTCTTCCAGTTGAGCTTTAGAGCTTGCTAGCAATTCAATGCTTCTCTCTTTGGCTTTGATTTCTTGATCCTGTTGCTTCAAAACTATTCGGATCTGCTCAAGTTCTTCTGTTTTTTTATTCAGTTGCTTCTCTAGAATAGCAATATGCTGCTGTAATGTTATTATACTGCTGGGACCTTCAAGAGCCAAAGGCTCAAGTTCTAGAATGTTTTCCCCCTCTCTAGTCCTAAAACTTATAACTTCATCCTCTTTGTCTACTTCTTCTGTAACAGTCTCACATATGTTAAGTTCTATTTCTTCCTGTGATCGTTTTACAAACATGTGGTCAGAAGTACTGGTAGAGGCTAATCCACTCTGAACTGATGATGGACTGATATTCCCCTCTGTTGCATGACATTCTTCTCCACTCTCAACCACCGCAAACAATTTCTGAGATATTAGGTGTTGGCTTTGCTGTGGGTCACTGAATTGTATTATTTCCTTAGGAAGCTCTGTATGTTGCTGGTCTAGCACAAGCTGAGCTTCCCTCTTTAATCCTGAACATTTCTCAGAATTTTGGATGGCTTTATTAATTTGGTCTTTTGTATCTATTAGATTTTCATGAGGGGGTAATAACAACATTTTGGAACTAATTAACTCCAATGGTTTTTTTGCAGGGCTAAAATCAAGATCTAAACCATTTTCACTGGAAGACTCAAGAAATCTCAAAGGAAGAAAAACAGCTTGATGAGTTTCTTCTTCTAAATTCTGAATTGGTGGAAGTTTGGCAGGCATACTGGATGCCCTCAGAAGCTGAAGCCTTCCTTTACAATTGACAGTCTCCTCTTCAGGGTGAAGGGGATCTTGTTTGATAGTCTCTGTTAGCAGGGCTTTCTTTTTGTAGCTTGGTTCTTGAGGAAGAGGTGAATATGATGACATGTCAATGGGTGTAACTAGGGACATGCTCTGCTCTGCCTCCAAAGAGATCTTCCTCTGTGTAAGAAAACTCTTGTTTAAGTGGGATGAATAGGCATTGGATCCATTTTCTGGAAGACTAAAATTCCGAGGCAGGGTGCTAAATTTTGGGTATTTTGTTTTCCGGCGAACCGAAATCCTCTTGATAGTATTTCCCTTTTCAATGTCATCGACATATTTCAGGAAGTCAAGGTCTAAATGAAAACCATAGGGGGTTTCAACAGAATAGGGGCTTTGGGATGGATCTTTATCCTCTGCTTTTAATGCCCAGTTATCTGCCAACATGAAAAAATAGAAACAAAATAAAAGTTTTAATTTACAAGATATATTTAAAGCAAAGAATCTAATGTTATCCATATTCACTTTTCCTGATACATATAAATACTTGAAGTCCAACCTAGCTATTTAAAAACAATATTTAAGTAAGATTCTTCTTTTTTTAAATTGTGTAAACTGTTCAGGGAACTATCCATTTCTGTTATACTGTATTGGCTTGAAATTTCTTTCTATTTCTGACTGAACATCAACAACTTTTACACAGAAGGAATCCATATACTTATCATGCATCATTCTTATTTCTAGGATTTCACTGAATAGATTACATGAGCCCAAGGATCTAGTTCTAAGGACAGCCCAGAAGGAAGGAATAGGGTATGCAGTAGTCTTCAGCAAATAACATTATGCACACAGAACATTAAGAACAGGCTGATCTTTTTGAGTGTATCATGTTTCATCCTAAGGAAGCTTAATGCACTTAAAATGTTGTTCTTAGCTCTTTGGAGGAAAGGCAGGATGTAAAAAATGAAAACTAAATGCTAGACAAGGAGAGTTAGACATATTAAGTTGAAGTCATCCTATTGGTTTTCCCCAATCCTGCCTGTCTCTAAGGTTGCAGCAACACAGACCTACTCCAGCACTGATGAAAATCAGCCTACATCAGTATGCATAACTTTTTATTGTGATGCTAGCTGTAGCTCCAGGCAGAATTACAAGGCAATTTCATTAAATCACTATGCAGTTAGTCTCCATCCACAAGGCAAAGGGGAAAGAATAGCTGGCAATTCATCATCCAAGACATCTCTGTAGAGTCATCTAGAAGATACAGTCCTAAAGAGAAATGCGAAAGTATATAAACTTGTTTTCTGTGACTGCACACATAATTGTTCCACTATAAGTCTTCAGGAATTTGCTAAATCATCACTCCAATTGATAATTACATAAACAACAGCTTCTGCAGACTGCATTACAGATCTGCTTTAAAAACTGCATAATTCTAATATATATGAAATCTTTATAATTACATTCAAGTGCTGATAATGCATTTTCCAACATGTTTTGTAACCATGACAAGTACTTACTGGCATGGATTTAACAGTAATCCTAAAAGAAAAAGAATGTTTTCTATGCCAGCCTTGCTCTTTTTAAAATGTAAGAATTTTTCAGTGGGCTCACAAGATGGCATAATCCCAGATGTTTGTTTAGAGTACAAAGCTAATTAGATAATACTATTTAGGCATATTTCAATGGTTTTGTGTGAGTATCTCTTGCTACAGATTTTATTGCCTAATCTATTTTTGGCTCTTGAATATGTTTTTTGAATACCAAATATAAAAAGTTAAATATCTCTCCAAATAGATAAATGAAAGAAAGACTATAATAAGGGCAAAATCAATTATTTCATTAATCCAAAGCCCAATTATTTTTGATGCTGTTTGGGAATATGTCTATGTCTGTGTGCAAATATGTAGTAAAAAATAGTTAATATGACAAGTTCTTTTCTTTTGACCTCACCTTTGATCCAATTTCAGTAAGAACAACACCACAACTGCTCTTCACAATGAAAATAAAGCTGATGCTAAATGTTGTTAATACATTGACATTGACATGTCTAGTTTTCTTTAAAGACTATTCACAAAATATAGATCAGCCAACTTTATCTGGAAAATATTTATCTGAAATGCTGTCTGGTTCTTTCACTTATATTCATTTTTAGTTAGAATTTATGCACTTGAATCTCTTTCCACAGACCAAAGGGTAAAGCAGTTGGATAAATCTGTATTTATTTATTAAATGTATATGCCACCCAATTCTATAAATCTGAAAGTCCCACCTTCCTAATTTCCAGTCACTCATCAGAAGCTATTATTAATGACCACCATTCAGGAATATTTTATTTCTGAAATATTAGTTTCTGCCATTGCACAGATAGATTTTGAACACAGAAAGAGTGAATATGTGAAATGTAGGGCATGGCAAGGACATTTCAAAAGTGAAAGTGAGTTTATCTTGCTCTTAGTAAAATATAACTTTTATCAACAATGGAAACCCTTGACTTTCAATTAAGATGGAGTTTGGATCCATACCATCCATATTCTCCATAATGAGAATTTTGTTTAATTTGCAGGTGTCAAGCCATTAGTGAAACTTGATCAGAAGAAATGCACTCCTCCTAAAAAAGAAAGAGGGAATGATTTTTTTAAAAAAATATAGTGATAGCAGTGTCTGAGTAAAATAGTTATTTACATTTTGTCTTTATATATAAATATAATATATACATTATACCAATGCATTTTTCTTCATGGAATGAAATTGTCATTCTGCTAGCCCTTACCTGATAATCATTTTGAGAATTTTTTATATTGGTGTTCTTCTCTAACTGTAACAGTTTCTGCTTTGCAAATACATATCTCTACAAGATTATCTCTTACTCTGTGTAGAATTCACAGTACTTCCAGAAATTCAGTAGCAAGGAAACAGAAATGCCCAAGGGATGCATACTGAACAAGGGCTAACATGATAAAATAGTCACACAAAAGCTACAAATGATCTGAAAACAAAAAAAGAACACATAGCGTAGCTGGAAAGTGGAAATGTGCATATTGGAAGTTTAAAATTGTACAAATGGTGACAAGAACATCAAAACTGAAAATAAATTAAAATTGGCAAAGGATGCTGAGAATAAAAAAGAGCTTCTCTATATACATTCAAGTAAAAGAATCAAACAATCAGTGAAGACCACAAAAAGATAATAGTTCATGAAGAAAACCAGCTATTCCAACTCTTATTTTTGTTCAGCAACTGTTTCAAGAAATTGTGAAGGGCAGGAGAAAGGGACAATCATTTATTAATTTACTTAATGTGTATGCCACTTCAACTACAAAAATCACTGAAATCAGCATAGGGAACAACTCTTGCAAGACTCATCTTTAGAATACAGGAATGTTGTTAGCTTATTTGAAAGAGGCTATCCTGATGACAACAATTAACAAGCTACTTAAATATGGATTGGATCACACGACAATCACTGATCCAAACATTGTATTCAGAGAGTGCTTCACAAACATACTGAAGAGATACAGCACTGAATAGGATGCTACAAGGCTTATACCATAACCCTCTGCTCTTCAGTACTTTTACTATGGCTTGAATGAAGCAGTAAGTAGAATGCCATCAAATTTGCAGATAACATAGAAATATGTATGGAATAACAAGTAGTCTGAATGACAGAAATAAAAAATAGATTTGATGCAAATGCACTAGCAGTAACAAAATTTAATATAAGTAAATACAAAGTCATCCACTTAGGAAAGAAAAATCATATGTACAGATATATTATCACTGGGATTGTGATAATAAACATCTTAAAATAGTACTTGGTTGCATGCTGAATATGAGTCAGCAGTTTAATGCTATTGTAGAAAAGAATAATGTTATTTAAACTGCATCAGAAGAAATATTGTTCTCAAATCACAGGAAGTAACAGCTCCATTTTATTCTGCTTGGTCAAATCATACCTCAATAACCTGTCCAATTCTGGCCACCATCTTTCAGAATGGAGTCATGGAAACTAGTTGAGAAATGGCAACAAGGAAGTTCAAGTGTTTGTAAGTTAAGTCCTATGAGTAGAGAGTGGAGCAGATGGACTTGTATAAGCTTGAAAAATAAATATTTAGGGAGACATGAAAGCACTCTTCAGTACCTGATAGGATGTTATGCAGAAGAAGGTCAAGACCTATTTTGTATCAAATCAAATTCATCTTCAGTGTTATAAAAAAAAACACCCAACAGTAAGAGCACTTGAACAATTTATCAAGAAAGTAGTAGATACCTCTTTTGTGGGTGTGTTGAAATAGGGACCAGACAGCCCCCTGTTAAGGATACTTGAATTTGGTTCCTGCACTAAGCAGAGGGTTGGAGTCAATAAGATGAATGGCCCCATCTAATTCTACTTCTCAGTGCAATATATGACACATGTTGGTTTGCAATTTATATATTGTACTAATAGTTTAAACACTGTTAATTATATATATGTAAATTCACCCTTGAGTCAACTTTGAATCCTGGGGATTTTATGGACTCAGTCATGTAGTTTTCTTGGCAACAATTTAGAAGTGGTTTCCTTTTGTTACCTTGCAGAATTTTTCTTTGACTTCACTATCTACATTACAGTTGTCTAGCCTGGCATTGCTGTATGACAGGGCTGTGTGTGTGTGTGTAGCAGATATAGACACTGCGGTCAGGGATAGATCTATTTATGGTTGCCAAGCTCAAAGTCTCAGTGTTGAAAAGTATACAGTAATAAACTGATAGGTGAAAAGCCCATTTTTTAATCTTACAAGAACCCAGTTCCTAATGGCTATATATCCTTAACATTTTGGAAATATAATATCTAATGTTCATATTTATGCAAGTACAGAACAATTATTTTGTCAACCTATACCATATATTTCCTACTTTGGGGATACAGATCATTCTTTTGAGCAACCTTGATCAATGCTTGAATTGTTGAATATACCATAAAAATAAAATAAATTTATTATACAATAAAAAAAGAATCTAGACTTTATGTGAACTCTTTTCTCTTGTGATACTTGTGAAAAGGCTAAAATTAGTTCCAATGCAAAAGGTAATCACAGATTACTGTATAGTTTAGAAGCACACATAAATTTCTTGAAGGAATTCCCTTCATTGTGTGCATTGTGAGCCTTATAGTTACGTAGCGGGTTCCAGGAAGTAGTGAAGATGTAAATCCACCTCAGGATAATGTAACTTTCTTTTGTTCTGCATTCTGACTGTGGTTTCCAGTTGGTTCATAGAATGTGAGAGAACACTCACCATTTCATACTGTTCTTCCCCTTTATTAAACAGCTTCTAATTTCATTTTCTGTCACCTTCCAGAACAAGGTTATTTACAGGTCTATACAGAGGCACTTCCGCATTCTCTTAGTTTACTGATCAGAAGCAGAGAAGGGAGCAAAGCTTTGCCTGAGATCTAAAATGAGCACAACTTTCCTTTACTAAAGAGTGCAGCTTCTCTAGTATATATTTGTTTGCAAGATGTACTTTTAGTTTAGTATATGTGTACTCTGTGTTTCTAAGTACTACTGTCTAGAATCAAGAATAGGCTTAAAGATAATAGCGGGCAATTCCCTCTGCCAGCCAAGTTGGCTCATGGCTTTTCTCTGTCTTATAACATCTTTAATCTTCCAAAATCTTCAATCTCTGAAGGATCATCTGCCTAAAGTACATTTTCTCTTACAATGCATCCTTCTTTTCACTTTCACACATTTGTCCAGATCATGTTGTTTACCACTTCAGGATCCCAGGAACAAAACAGAGCTTCAGCAATGTAATACCATTGACTCCATTTCAGGGTTACTAGTTACACTTGACTAAAATCAACAATCAGTCTTCAACAGCCAGAGCTTTTCTAGAACCATCTTAACTACCAGCCATTGCATCTCCATTCCTGTTTTCTCTCCCAGTCCTTTTTCACCATCTGGTAATTTTAAGACTTCATCAGCCCCTTCATCTTTTATGTGCCTAGATAAAATTATTGCCTCTCTAGGTATTCAGTGTATATATCTAAAGTAAACATTCATATTTGGTTTGCTAAGAAAATCTTTTTAACTATGCTACTAGAATCCAGAAATGTCTATTACTAAAGAGTTTTCTGTTCAGAGAAAACAGTATTGGGAAAACTAATTTAACTTCTAAGCCAAATTGTCTGAATGTGAACAACTTCCTAATCCTAATGAATAAATCTGCATGAATGGGAAAATAATTACAAAAAACGAAAACAGAAAATAAAGAATAAACATGCAAAATATTATTATTAAATGGGAAAGATTCAAGCCACTTTAAAAAATCTTCAAGCATTTTTGTTAAACGATGCAACAACTTCAAAAGCTTTAAACTTTACAGAAAAAGAACTGCCCTTATGTTTGTACTGATTCTACAATGCAATAAATTTGAATCTCACGACACAACACTGTCATAAGGATCATGCAAAACATGTTAAAACCATATTAACTTGGAGCAAAATCTTATCAATGTCTATTTGTATAATATTTAAGGATCTTACTCTCAAATATGTGTGCTGAAGGGTATCTAGAACAGCTTTTTCTAAAGTGATGCTTTCCAGATATGTTGAACGTAAGTCCTATTTTCCCTAGCCCAATACTAAATGTAAGAACAATTCAGCAGTGTAACCAATTATTTAGATAGGTGGGAATATCTTTTGCTGGATAGCATCAAGCAAAACCTTGCCAAGGGTGCTTTAATTTAGATTCTGCACTAAATGAGGATTTGGACTCCATTGTGAAATGGCTCCTACCACACCTATTGTTCTAAATTGGAATAGGCAGATATAATGTGAAGAATTAAGTTTCATTAAGATCACTTAAGTTACTAAGACTACAATCCCTTTTACTTGAAGTAATCCCATTAGTCACTGAAGAAGATGCTGATGTTTAAAAAAAACCATCCAGCAAGAGGCTGACTGAAGTCAAGGAGCCAGATATGGTCACCAAAACTGAAGTTTAAGCTTACAAATAATCAAATAGTACTGAGAGACAATCCAGGTAAAATATTATCCACTAAGTCACAAAGAATCAGAAGCAATTGAGCAATTAATTCAATGGAATTTACATTTTTTGAATGTAAGGACTGCAAGAATTATTCCAATGCACAATGTTTAAAATAGTCCCTGTGAGGAAAAGTTCTGGCCAGACCAGAAGCAAACCATGGTAAGTTCTTTCCAATGGGATGAAAATTAAACACAATCTCATGAAAGCTACTCCAACTGCTTTTTAATTCAGCTTATCATTTTCAGCTGCATTACAACTATTCCATTTCGCATTTAATCACTGAAATTAAAGCTAGCAATTAAGACAAGGACTTTATCAGGTTACCTTCACAGCCTCTTAGTGGCCAAATCCAAAGGACGGAAAGAAAATAGGGCCAGCCTTTCTTTCAAGGAAGTTCTCAGAACTGGTGTACTGGCAAATTATGTCTTTTTCCAGGTAGTACGGAGTGGGTCAGCTGGCTAATGACCTTGCTTCAAAAGTAAACACAACCGGTAGCGAGATAACCTGGAGGGATGCAAAAATAATTCATGTTCAGAGATGTGAACAGCAACAAAGCTGTGGATTCCTGCTGAGAAAATGGAGAGTGGGGCCTGCCACAGACAGCAGATATGTTAATTAAGTCATCAGTTGAAAGCCATCTTTAAGCTTCAAAACCCTCCAATAAATCAAATATAAATTTACATTCCTTACTCAAAAAGGTTTTTTTTTTAAACAAAAGATAGTTAATCATATGTCAGGGATCATGTGAAAGACCACCCACATTAACTATGGAGGCAAATGACAAGGCAAAGCAAGGCTGCTGCCTAAAAGAGCTACTCTGCATCACCTAATAAACTTCCATACACAGAAAAAGCTTCATTTTGTGAATTACCGCTTAATTTTAAACACATTCCTGACTTGTAGATTGTTCCAATAGGTTTTACGCTGCAATGTAAGTGTTTGGTGAAATGCAGCCAGACTGAACTTTCTAAATTGTCTGCATTTATCTTGTTTTATTTTTAATAATATAAAATCAGTTATGCAGTAAATAAAACAATAATTATACATTAAATTATACAAGGACATATTGGTTTTAA
>JANHZU010002410.1:0-18473 GCA_032468055.1 Acrochordus granulatus | reverse complement strand
AATTTCTGTTTTATTTGGGGCAAGGTCAAGGACAATTTCTGTTTTATTTTGTCTGTGTGTGTGTCTGTGCGCGCACTTTGAGAATATCCCAGTGCGAGAGGAGAGGAGGGGGCGGGGACTTCCTGGAGATTGAATCGGGAGTCTGAAGTCCCAGGAGTTCTCCCTCTTGAATTCCTTTCACTTAATTTACGCTGTTTACACAGCGAGAGAGGAGAGCTCCATTGTGAGATTTCCCATGTGAGCTCATCGCGTGGTGCTTATTGCAATCAGGAACGTTGATGTGTCGCCATGCGGCAGCATAGGCAGAACACACACGCATGTGCTGCCGCCCGTATGGGAATGGAGTAAACTGCACTTGGCAGTTGGCAAAATTCGCATGCGCGCTTGCTGCATCAGCAGAACTCTCGCACGGGGTTGCTGTCTGTGAAACAATGGAATAAAGCATCAGCTAGTCAGCAGAACATGTACGCGCTTGTCGCGTCAGCAGAACTCTTGTGTGGAGTTGCTGCCTGAACGGGAAATACAGAGCGTGTTTACTGATGACGCGCAAAATATGGCACGAAGTTTCCTTGTCTTGTGAGTCGTGGCTCATCTAGCGGAATAATTTGATTAAATTTGTTTGCTCGTCCTGCGCGTTTCTTGTCTTGTGAGTTACTCGTCTTGTGAGGTACCACTGTATAGCTTAAACTATTTTACACCTTTTAAAATATACATTGATGATGCTGCAACATAGAAAGCCATTTTAAACTTTAAATGTCAAATCAAGTCTTTTGATTCTGCTGTATAAGCATTTTCACATTTCAGTTTGGTAATTGCTGCTGAAACACACCTTCTCTATTTTTTCTGTTACCATTACATTGAGTAGATTTTTAAGTTTCATAATCTCAAACAAGATCCTGCAAAACATAATAAATGAAGGCATTTTAAAAAATGGATTATTGCAAAGTCAACAGACCAGAAAGTGATGTCTAACTTAATTTAATATATGTTGAACTTGTTGAGGTCTAAGATTAAAAATATACTTTTCAGTATAGAATTTCCTCAATAGTGATCTCAGTATATTTTATTCTTTGCTGTACTGATACCAATATTTTTTCAGATGCTTATCTGATACCTTGTTATCCTGAATGATGACAAAATTTATTTACTTGATTTTATTTTTCACATTTTAAAACCGTCCATCTCCCTCAAAGAGGGAGTATTATATTCTCGGCAAAGTACAATAAAATATTAAACATAAAACATTATATAAAAGCTAAAAATGTAAAAAGAGGCAAGGGTGATTAAAAACTTAGGTGAGACAAGGTCTTTGAGGGCATTAACCAGCCCCGTGACTGCTTGCTTCTTTTGGTTCCTCACACAAGGCCATTGAGCTATGTTTTTAGTCCTTTCCAGAAAGCTGGGAAAGTGGGGACCTGTCTTACCTCTGGGGGAGAATATTCCACAGGGCAGAGGCAATAGCAAAAAAGGCTCTCTTCCTGGACTCCATCAGCCAGAAATTCTTTAACTGATAGGGTGTGCATCATACCTTCTTTGCCTGACTGGATGGGATGGGCTGATGTGATGGGACAAAGACACTTCCATAGGTAGCCTGGTCCCATGCCATGTAGAGCTTTAAAGATCATGACCAACACCTTGAATTGGACCTGGAAGCAAATTGACATCCAATGCATCCAATGCATCAAAAGTGTTATATGTGCCATTCTTTCGGCACCCAAAATTACCTACATGGCCACATTCGGCACCAGCTAAAGCTTCCTGATACATTATCAGGCTATGAATGACCAAGTGGAGAGCCTCCCCATCCAGGAACCAGCATAAATAATAAACAACATGAAATTGAGTGAAGGCCTTCCTAGCCACAGCTGCCACCTGCTCTTCGAGGAGGAATCATGAGTCCAGGAGGAGCCCCAGATTATGCACTGGGTCTGTCTGGGTAGTGCAACCCTATCCAAGACTGAAGATGATAAACTCTTGAATGCAGAGGGTCCCACCCACAGCCACTCCATCTTACCAGAGTTCAGCTGAAGCCATGTTCCCCATCCAGTCCCCCAGGGCTTTCAGGCACCACTAAAGAATGTCCACAGCATCACTCACTTCAACCTGGACAGAAATATATACTGGGTATCAACACACACTGATTATACCGCATCCCATGGATCTCATCCAGAAATTTCATGTAGATGTTAAAAAGGAGTGGATAAATCACCAAGCCCTGTGGCACTCCACAAAGCAGAGGCCATGAGCTGGACCTCTCGCTCCTTCTCAATACTGATTAAGACCAGCCTCAGAGGGAAGAGGTGAACCATGGCATTAAGCAGCAAGTTGAAAACAATCAGATTCAGATACTTTATTGGCCAAGCATGATTAGATATGCAAGGAATTTTACTCCAGTATGGCAGCTCTTAGTATACTTGCAAGACAACAGTGAACAGAATATAACATAGCAATAAATGAAATTAAATAAATTGTATGCAGCCAGTAGAAAGGGAATATTATAAAGGGTAGACTTAGAGATTTTATATATTGATAAGGATGTAAATACATTAGGCAGACTGTTCATATAGTGTGAGTCAAGTGTTCAGCTGAATGATGGCACAGGGGAAAAACAGTCCCTGGGTCTGTCACTTATAGGGTATTTGGTACTGTATGTCCAATACCCTATAAGTGCATCCAGAGGGAAGAGGTTCAAACAAGTTGTGCTCAGGGTGAGAGGGCTCTGAAGATATCCTCTCTATCCTTCTCTTGACCCTCTCAATATATAGATCCTCCATGGAGGGCAGGCTAGCTGCAATTATTCTTTCTGTAGTTTTGACTGTTCTTTGTAGTCTAAACCTGTCCTGCGTGGTTGCTGCACCAAACCAGACTATCAAAAATCAATCTGACACTAAGTACCAATGGTTGAAAACCCTGCTGGCCAAAGCCTGGGCATGAGCACAGAAGGCCAGAACACACCACAGGTATTAAGCATTGGGGGAGTCTTCCCTGTGTGCAGCCCTTGCTCTGGGTCCCATTGAAATGTCCATCCCTGTCACCACTTGGATGTAACAACTCACTCCTAAAGAGATTGCATTATCCCTTAACCCTGGCTTCCCAGTTTCACTACTTGGGGGTGATCCATTTCAAATATACCAATCCAGAGACTCACAATGAACCTGGGGATCGTGACAGGATCCTCAGTGCTTCAGTATCCCTCGCTCAGCACGAGGGATCCCTAACCACTAATCCCCCCTCATCCAACTGTGTCACCGTCACCACACTCTCTCACTGACTGCTGGGAAGATACCCAACTCACTACTTCTCTTTTCCCAACTCTCACTTAGGAAAATAGTGTCCAATTCTGAAACTTCCTATGAGTGGCATGGTAAACTGCCATCATGCTGGTGAAGGACTTCATTTGTGAGAATTGTGGCTGGATGCTGAATCTAAGATGGCAAAATCTCTCTGGAGGAAGCAGATTGTTGAGAATATCCACAATTGTGATAATCTGGACAGTTGCTCCTTGTGAGTAGCACAGAATCTGAGTTGCAGTTGGCTTATGAATTGAGTGGCTGGGAGCTGGGATTCTATCAACTTCACACTCACAAAGCAGCTTCTTATGGACATTAAGCTTGACAGAGCCTCATTTCTTAATCACTTTTTGGATTTTTTTTACTGTACTAGAAAGATTAAGATTCTTTGGATTTGTAAAGTATTGTTGTATTCATCAGGTGAATCCTTTAGAAGATGGCACAAATTTGATTTTAAGTTTTGGAAATGTATTTTTTTGGATTATGCAGCAAAACAGTGCTTAGAATATGGATTTTGGAAAGTTAATCGCAGATGCATTTGGAATTATAGTTTTGAATTAATTAGAATTTTTTTCATGGGAAAATAGCAATTGTGTAGTTTTCTTTATTAAAAGGGGACCTTGAAGGTTCAACAGCAGAGGGAGCTAGAGGACAATACTGATCTGTCAAATTTCTCAAATAAATTATTTGATAAGATGGACAGAGCATGTTGTAATAAAATTTACAGAACAACAAGTTGCAATGGATAATTTTGAATGACTAAATACCTAGAATCAATTGTCCAAAGTAACAGGAAATGTGACAAAGTGAACAGAGTGCAGGCAGGATGGAATGGATGGAGAAGAGTGTCAGGAGTGATCTGTGATAGAAAGGTATCTGTAAGCGTGAAAGGGAAGATCTACAAGATGGTGGTGAGACCAGCAATGCTGTACGGCCTGGAGACAGTGGCTCTGACCAAAAGAGACGAGGCAGAGCTAGAGGTGGCAGAGTTGAAGATACTGCGATTCTCATTGTGTGTGACAAAAATTAGAAATGTGACAAAGATCGTTGGGTGTGACAAAGATTAGAAATATGTATATTAGAGGGACAGCACAGGTGGGAAGATTTGGCGATGAAGTGAGAGAAGCAAGACTTAGATGGTTTGGGCATGTGTTGTGGAAGAACGAAGAGTATGTTGGGAAGAGGTTGTTGAGGATGGAGGTACGAGACAGAAGGAGAGGAGGAAGGCCCAGGAGGAGGTCCATGGATGCTGTGAGAAAGGAGATGCAGGAGGTTGATGTGACTGAGGAAGATGCTGAAGACCGAGGGAGATGGAAACAGAAGATTCGCCGTGGCAATCCCTGACGGGAGCAGCTGAAAGAAGATGATTTTGAAGGGGAATTTAAAGGTGATGAGCAATGATAAGGATATGAAGATATGGACATACACATGGAATTGATGGATGTTTTACTTCCTAAAGGAGATGTACAACTATTGAAACAAGAAACTGACTTGGATATTTTTTCTTCCTGGATACACAAGAGAGCTCCATTAAGGTCTTGAAGCATTTTATTAGAAGCAACAAACAAAAAGAAACTTTATTTACTGGATATACAAAAGAAATATTAAAGTTCTGAAATATTTTTTGCTTAAAGACAGATACAGAAAAGAAATCTTTTAACGTGCAAATACTTGTCCGAAAGTTTGAATTACATACTGTAAGAAAAACGGAGTAAGAAAAGAGGACTTACACATCCTCTTTAACAACAGCAGGTGTGAGTCTCTCAGCGGCATACTTCCGTTCGACAGGGAATTATAAACTAAATACTGTATTTTTTTAAAACCTGGGCGTGCTCGTAGAGAAGTAATCTCACTGCAGCCAAGCATTTCCACCAGCGGGTCCAACCTTGGCAACTTAAGATGTATGGACTTCAGCTCCCCATTTCCTCAGCCAGCACAGTTTTTTCTTAAAATCGCCAAGGTTGGGCCCCCCGATTTACACCACAGCCGATTTACACCACTGGCAAATCCAGCCAGCGTGGGCTGGGCGGCACCTTGAATCAGCCCCGAGGCTGGTGAGACGTCGAGCCCAGAGATGCTCCTCGAGGGGTCCTCGGATTGGAGCGGATGAAGCCACATGCTTCAGTCCGGGGTTCCCCGTTTTCCCGGGCTTTCGTCACTAACGGAGAAGACGTGACGGAATCGCTCATCGGACAGAGCGCAACGGCTAAGACCGTCGAAGGCAGAAGCAATTCTTCCATCTCCCAGGGACCACCTCATCGCTCTTTCCTTGAGGGACGTTCTGTCAGGTGAGGCCTTGCCGCAGCTGAAGCCAGACGAGCTCGGCCAGCGCACGGCCCGCCGCCCTCCCGCCATGTCAGGCCCGCCTCCGCCAACCGGCGGCGCCCCCTCTCCCGCGCTGTCCTGCCGGGTTGCCTTCCCGCTCCCTTGTCCCCCGCTGAGAGATCGCCAAGGGGGCGCATGCGCTCTGCCCCTCCTAACGGGACCGAAGGGGTGAGGAAAGGGGCGGCGGCTCCAAGCTCCAGGGGATGGGCGGAGACTGACCGGGCCCCGCCCCGCCCTCGCTACCGCCTTCTTCCTCGCGCCGGCGGCAGTAGCGGCGTTCTGGTGGCGGGGCCGCTGCTGGAAGGAGCCGGCGGCGAGCGGCGGAAAATGGCGGCCGTGGCGGCCTGGCTGTGGAACGAGCGCTTCTGGCTTCCGGTCAACGTGACCTGGGCCGATTTGGAGCGAGCGAGCGCCGACGGCGAGGCCGGATACCGCCCCGGGCTCATCCTGGCGGCGCTCCCGCTGGCGGCCGGCATCTGGCTCCTGAGGCACTTCTTCGAGAGGTAGCGATCGCGGGAGCCGCCGGCGCAGGCCCGGGCTGCGGGATGGGGAGCGCGGCGGCGGCGGCGGCGCCCGTCGCCGACGGACACCGCCCCACGAGGTGACGGTTTGGGTCGGGGGCACGCTTCCGCCCGACCGCCTGCTCGGTTCCGGCGGGGGCCGCCTCCGACTTCCTCCTCCAAGCGGCGGAGGCTTTTGCTGTCAGCGGGCTCGCCCCAGTCGGCCACGGCTCAGGCTGGCGTCCGGTGGGGAGGCAGCCTTGCGGCTGTACGTTGCAGAAGGATGTCGGTCTGCGGTCGCAAAGCATCGGGAGCAGTCTGGCGCGCCTCCTCCTAGGGGCGGTTTCGGTAACTTGGGTGAAATTTCATAAAAGTTGCTCATCGGAAACGTGTTAGCAGAGCCCCTTCCGACCCGCCTCGCCTGCACAGCCGTTGCTCCGTTCATTGCTTGGCTGAATTTCGATATCCCGAGGAAGGCAGGGAGGGCCCCTGGCGCCCCTCTTCATCTTGGCTGCGCCCGCGCTCAGGGTAAGGGGGGCCGAGGAAGGCCTTGGCTGACCCCAGGAGGGCGCGGATGACCGAATTCGAACTCAGGTCCCCAGTCCTGCTTCGCAGCTGAATCCGCCGAGCCTTCTGCTGTTAGTCGGCTCGGCGCCCGTTACTTATGAAGGCGAAGTCAGTTTTCTAAGACAGCTTTAGGTGCTCTGTGGACCAAAAGATGAAGTGCCCTTAGTGTTTTTTCTTCCTTTGTTGACTTATTAATGTTTATCAGTTGCCAAGATGAGTTGACAGTGTTGAAAATCAGAAAGCACTAAAGTAAAGTGGGTGGGGAGGAGAGACTCCAATTGATTCTGAAATGAATCTTAGCACCAACTTCAGTAACCAATATTTTGCAAGCCATAGATAGATTTTTATGAGATCCTCAGTTTTTGGTTAAGTGTTTTCATAATTAATTTCTTAGGGATAGTAGCGAATATCTATTGGCCAAGATCTCATGATATTGTACGTGCTGTTCTAGGACAAGACAATTATGAGCCTTGATTACTCAGTTTGTAATATGTCTACTAACAAGCGATGTAGAGTTCACAGTTAGATTCCTTTTCTTTTTGTCTCCTCAGCCTGAATAGTTTGTTTGTAAGAACTGAGACACTGTCATACCTCTAGGTTTTTCTCTGTGTTAACTTTTCTGATTTGGAATTAATTTTTGTGTTGAAAAATGCTCTCTTCCTGAAATATGCCTGGGACAAAATGTTGGCATGACTACCTCAAATGGTGTTTTACATGTTTGGGGAGAACCTGTGAAGCATCAGAAAACATTTCTTGGCAAATAGTGATCTAGTATAATGATTCATAAGGAATTGCTATAAGTGATTCCCAATTCAATTTAAAGTACAATTACTTTCTAGTCTGGGACTGAGCATGCAATTTTCTCATGTAAATTTGAATGTGTTTTATGTTATTTTGTATTAGTGAAAACCAAGTTGTATTTTTAGAAATAAATATGAAGTAATATCAGTTTCATGACATAGATGTTTCATCACAGATTAAAGGTAGAGATTTTTATGACTGAATTTTTCTTCATATCAAAAATTTAATATGTATATATATATAGAAAATTAGGAGAAAGTATAGAATGGTACTTCTTTTGTAACTTTCTATTTGCAAGGATATTTTTAAATATGGGAAGTAATTACTCACATGAATGATCTATGGCACAAATGGGCATACTCTAAATTGTATAATTACAAAAATATGACTGCAACTCCCAGCAGTCCCAGCAACACCATAGCAAATAATAAATTTGGTGGAGCTATATGTAGCCAGCTGAATTTTTCAAATATGAACTTCTATTTATCCTGAAACTGTGATTTTGATATGTTGTAGGAAAGGCTTCTATCAGGTCACAACATAAAACTGAGATGCTATATTTAATTCAACTAACGCCCAGTAACAGTGCTGAAACATATTGTTTCCTTTCATTGTTTTTCAGTCATCATACTGAAATCTTGGGGAAGATTTTTCAGCACTTTGGTTGTGATAGAAGGCTGTGGAAACATGTAGTGAATGGTATTTGTGTACGCTAGATTTAATAGTACTTTCTTTTCAATGTTCTTATCTTATGCTTTGAATGTCTTTTTCTCACTAACCCTTATATCTTTTGCTGCATTTTACATTGTGCTGCTTATCTTGAAAGGGTATAAGATATTAATATAATATTCTCCATACTCACAAGAAAATGTAAAATTTTATTTCCTTTTAGTTCCTCTCCTATATACCTACATCCTAATACTGACTCATATTTCATTATTTTTCACCTAGAAGTCTGCATGAAGCAGTGCCATAAATTAGAACAGGTTTGTGAGATTGATAATTTGCAGCTTGAACTCAATCCTGCAACCATTATTGCTCTTCCTTCCAATCTATAATTATGTTGATTTAATGCTTCACTTTATATGAATTATATCCCCACTTTTGACTTGTTATACTAAAATAATTGTTTTCCACATTCCTGCTCTATTTAGGCTTAAGGTTTCACATTTTTTTAAAAAGGCAGTTTCATTCCCTGTGTTGAGGAATGTTTTGTTTGTATTAAATTTACCAATTTTTTTGTAGTTTTACCAATTTGTTGGTAACTGAAACTCAAAGAGCAACAAAAGGATCTTTTTTTCATCTTGGAAGAGGGGAGAATGGTTATTTTATTATGACACATATTCATTGAGATAGACCTAGAACTCATTTTCCTAGTTTCTAAGCCACTGTTTAGCCACTAAACGGTTCTCATTTTAATCCAGAGCTAACTGGAGGTTCACCATTGAAATAGAATAGCTACAGATATATCATTATTAAAATCTGTTTGGTGGAAATGGTTAAGATGGCTTTTCTTCTGTTTAATTTGAACAAAATTAAAATTGGCAGTTATTTTACATACTATCTTATTCCTTATTAAGATTGATCTTGTCCACTAAGGAAGACTGTAGTATGTTTAATTGTTGTTAACTTATTGCAGAACAGGGAGATACTCCTATAATGCATTATCCAACTGGGAACAAAAAATACATTTGCATATTGAGCTTAGCTTTCTTAGGAAATTAGGACATTTCCATTTGTGCAGGGAAGTTAATATAGATAAAAATCTTCATAAGCAGCTGTGCTGGTTGTAACTCACCATTGGTGCCATAAAGGATTATTGATATTGGTTTTATAATATTGACTTTTAAAAAATATTTAGGTTTTTAAAAATCTATTAATGGGTGTATTAAGTTAGTAGTGTGTTTAGGCTTTTATATATCAGAAGCAGCATTTTAAAGTCTATTGATTTGTAGGTATAAACATAGAATGACTGAATAAATCTCAGAAACATACTGCACACTATTTTCTACCCCCTAACATAGCCATTTTAAATTTCATGATATGTTCAGTGCAGTTCACAGTTGCCAGGTAATTGTCAAAGGCAGCCTTGTGAACAAGCCTATTGCAGTGGTCTATGCAAAATATTCCTTCTGCATGTATTATTGTAGTGAGCAATAACTGATATGATTAAAGTCAGCTTGTGAAAGTTATTTGTTCCACTGAGGATTCTGAAAAAGAACAGTTACACTTTTCTCTTGACTGATAATTTATTTGGTCCCATTATCAGATGAGAGCTGTTATTTGCTGGGCCTCATACTCCAAGAACTTTCCCCAGCGCTAGGGGTTGTATGTATTTTTTATTATTGTGCAGTGGTTATCACTACTGACCACAAGGAGGCACTAAACAACTGATTTTTTTCTTTTTAGATCTTGTGTGGCAAAAGAATTCCTTATTTAAAAATAATAAATGAGTTGTAGTATATCTAAGATTTTATCTGTGGGGGCTGCTTATGCTTGATAAGTTTTGACAAGAACGAAACTGGTCATGTAGTCTGTCCTAGTGATCAATGGTTGTACTACTGTAATGCAGAATATGTATATACAGTATTTTATTTCCCAGGCCCTTCTATTAACATTTCTATCTTTTAGGTCTGTAGAAGAAATATATACTGTTTTGTGTAAAAATCTTTAAAATGTATGCTGAAGAAACTTGCTTAATCTTAAAAATAATGTGTGGGTATATCCCTAAGTATAATGTATCTCCATACTGAAATGACTATAAACAGTAGGTATGATGTTATAGATTTCTCTCCTTGATAGTATATTATTACATTAAAGCATATAATATGTTTTCAGATAACAGATTCTAATAGGAGAATCTACTTATTAGCAGTACATACATTGGCTACATTTTGTTTATAGAAAATAAATACACACATACATACTTTGTCAGCAGCAACAGCTTGAAACAACTTTTGAAGTGGCCATGAGAGCCTTATAAAACATGCAGCATACTTCAATACAGAGATAAACCAAAGATAATTTGAGGTCTGCTGATAGAACTTTGTGTGATTTGTGGTAAATGGGTACAAATTTTGGATTCCCTGCAGTGCCTAATAACAAAAAGTTGGGTTTACAAGTTTACAGGTATGAAAGGACTATATTTACAGAAGGACAACAAGCTCAGTTATGATACTAGAAATGGGTATATATTTTCTTATATTTTTCATTCTGATAAAGAAAAAAAAGATTTACTAAACCTGATATCTGTCCTGCCATAGTTAGATACTGGTGTATCTGTACTTGGATCAATGTCAGTGAGCAGTTGAATGACATGATATGGATGCTGCCTTTTCATGGATAAAGATCAAGTTCATATAGTCTTAGTTAATTGCTTCTAACTTTTGTGACTTGAGTGAATGTTACAGTATTTCATGAAGATTTTTTTCTCTGAGTTCTTGTAAGATTATAATTGTGTTGTGAGTGGTAATCACCTTGTCTCCTGCTAGCCTGTTTTCTATATACTTTACTTTTTTCCAAGTATGCTTAAGACTCTTATGACTCTTGCCTTTGTATTATATGTACAAAATATTTCCAAAAGCTTTGCTGTTGTATTTCTCCAGCATCCCATTTTTTTCATTTAGCCTTTTTGGTGGTGTACATTTCAGTTATTCCAATTAGAATAACCTTGGTCTTGTTGATGTATAACTGGGTTGACAGTATGATGTTTTTGCACTTTAACGCACTTTAACATTTTACCTAAATCTTTCATATACTTTCTCCAAAGAAGCAAACTTCTCTTTACTCATAGCTAGAGTCACCCATTCCTATGAACTTTTGAGCTTATGAAGATAAAGTCCATTACTATTTCTCTGCCTATATGTATTGGGTCAACATTCCTATTAACATAGCCTTTTTTTAATATTGAGCAACAGACTAGCTATTGTATTCTCTCTTTCCTTAAGTCTTTCTTGCCTCTAGCCATGAGAATATTACCATTAGCATTTCTTAGGTTGTTGAACTTTCTTCCAGGAATTTTAATCCAGTTTCTATTAAAGGGAGTATAAAGAATTCCTTTCCCTTTTCTCTTATACACTGAATATTACAAAAGTAATTTTAGATATGTATCTTGCATCATGCCATTCTCTTTTGGGGTAAGAAATATTATACAAAACACATCATTGTAATAAGAAATAGTAAACCAAAAAAAGTAAGGCATAACAAAAAGAAAATGAACTCAGGGAAGTTCATAGGAACAACATTCCCTCTCCTCTCTTTTATCTTTGCAAACCATCCTTGCTCCCATTGTATCAATACACTGCTTCATACAGGGACTTTCAGTGAACTGAAAATGGTATTGCTAAAAGTGAACTAACAACCACAGCAGAAAAGTAGATCAGCTTTTTGTAATTCCTTTCTGGACAAAGAGAGGACTTGAGATCACCCACAATTGTTTCAGACAGTTGTTGTTCATGAGGAGACTATAAGATAGTGGTCTCAGGTGAGTTTAGCACTTTGGGAGACAAGGGAAAGCCGTCTTTTCACCCAAATGCAGTCGGTGCCTTTCAAAAGGATACTGGGTTTGCATATTTCCTTTTCTAATCACTTTTGGAAATTACTTGCTAATTATGTTTGAGGTGTTAGGAACCTTGTATTGATAGGTTTACAGTGCCAGGTGAGTTTTTTCTTCATCCTTAGAAAAAGAAGTTTTAAATACAAGTTTCTTGAAAAATTCTAGACAAACAAGAATTTTTGTAAACAGCAAAAGGGTGATTAGAACTTTGATTTTGGAAAGTTCCAATCAGACTAAGTCAAGATAGATTTGAAAAAAGATTTTTGATTAATTATAAGAATCCTTCATGAGAAAATTATTTAAAAAACATGATAGGATGAGACTCTGTTAAGTTGGACACTAGAGGGAACCAAAAGAAACTAAACATTACAATTAAAGGAGAATAACATTTGAATTTGATATACTAATACAGAATGGAGCAAAACATCCTAACATTGGACTTATTGAAGGATATTTTGGGGCAGTGAATCCAGAAGTTAATAGTGTCTGTCTCTATAGATAGAATGTGCTTAAAAGATATTATGGAAGAGGAACAAGTTTTACCAGGCAAGACAGAAACTGATCTGAAAGTAGATTTAAAAATGACAGTGTACAAGAATTATATGCAAAAAAGATGCTATACTAGATATACAAATGAAACCAGTTGATATCTTACTTATTAAAATGGGTATATAAGTACAAACCAAAAAAGTGACCAGGATAATTTTCCTACATTGAAATTACAAAAGAGACTTGTTAAAGCTTTGGAGAATTTTATGAGAAGAGACAAATAAAAATGCAAAGAATCAAGTTTTAGGACATTATTTAAAAAGTTTAAATACCATGATTTTTAAAAGTAAAAAGCAATATAAAGTTGTTTATTTGATCAAGTTTAAATAAATGTCATTTTTCTTTTTTGTAATTTTTTTAGTTTGTATTAGTTGTTATCCTTTTAATTTATTTTTTAATAAAATTATTATAAAAAAGATGTGCTGCTTCATACATTGCCTTTAATTCTTTTAGCTTTTCACCTCTTTTCTTTTTGAAGGTCTTGTTAGTTCCATCCAACCATAGCTTTCTTGGTCTTCTCTTTCCTCCCATCTTTTCTGCATATATTTGTTTTGCAATTCAATCCATTATCTGCATTTAATTAACATACTTCATACTGTTCACTTTTATCTAATCCATATTTATTCATAGCCCATTCATTTTCTTGTTTTATCTCACACAGTGCTTACCCCAGGTTTCAATACCCCAGCATTCACTACCCCAGTATGAAATATCCCAGCATTCAATTTATCAAGGAGGATGGAGAATTCATGAATCAGTCATAGGAATTACCTATGAATGGATAATAGCATTAAGGAGCCTCCAAGAAGATAGAAAAAAGCCAAGCAATAGGGCAGAAAAGTGGAAGAATATAGCACAAATGTCCAATTCTATTAAGGGGTTATACTCTGGAGTTACTGAATAAATTCCAGGGCCTCAAGACTGATGTTTCTAGACTCCTGGAGGAAGAACAAGAAACCTCAGGGGTTTAAGGAAGACTTCTCTGAAGATTCTGCAAAGGCTGTTGAAAAATATCTCTTCCTACAGACTCAGGTAGAAATAAATGACACAGCCTTGAAGACACTTCAAGATACTGATACACTGGGCAGGAAGATAAAATAATTAAAGGCACAATGTATATCTTGTTTACTCCTACCTGCCAAATTATTTCTTTGATGAGATGCATTTCTGAAACATGGGACTCCAGATGAGAGGGACAATCTCTCAGGAAAACTGGAGAGAATGTGTTTTGGAAGGTGCTCTGTAAATCTTATTTGGGGGGACTTTAAAACAACCCTGTGGAGAAGGGAGGGGAAAAACACTGGAAAATAGTACAGTATTAAGCACTTGGAGTTGGAAGAAAAGGTAGAATGTGGAGGCACTGAAAAAAAACATGTAAGTAGAGGAAGGAACAGTCAAGTTACATAATTCAAAGATTCTCTTGTCACTACACAACTGCACAGGGCATGGGAAACAAACAGAAATCTTACTGCAGAGAGACAAACATGTTTTAACAGACATTACTGAAAGCTGGTGGGATGAATTTCATGAGTAGACTGCAAGGTTTTAGAGTATACTTTATTCAGAAAGAATAGACCAGACAAAGAGAAGTAGTGGCAAAAGAACTTCTGGACATCAAATGGCTTCCTAAGAGTATTTTCCTTCCTGGTCCCCCAGTTTTCAAAGGTGAAGTGAGAATATGCAGAAACCCTGAAAATGCCACCCCTTTGCAGCAATCACAGGAAAAGAGAGGCCAGTGTGCTGAGTATGTGTGTGAACAAAGGAATTAACAGACAAAAAGGGGTGAGCAGATATGCATTCCTTTATAATAACCACAGGAAGAGGAGAAAAGGGGAGAAGAATGGGGAGATCCTACATGCATGTGACAAAATAATGAAAACAAAGATGGAAGAGGGTAAGGAGGGGAAGTTCCTTAGTTAAGAAGAAGAGGATTCCATGTATCTTTCCCAGCCATACATATTGCAAATCTTAATTTTATGATTAACAAAATTGATGAGCTACTTCTCATTAACCAAAGAAATAAGAGATTTTTCAAATTCTGCAGCCCTCTGTCTCAAGAAACCTGGCTAAATAAAATGATTTTGAACTCAGTAATACACATACCAAGTTTTCAGATTTATAGGACAGACCATCTGACTGAGGCATCTGGAATAAAAAAGGGGTGGCATCTGTTTTTATCTTAATGAGAATTGGAGTAGAGACAATACTGTGCTAGATAAAATCTGTAATATAGATTTGGAAGTACTAACCATAAAATGCAGATATTTTTGTGCACCAAGAGAATTTGGCTGTTTCATCCTGGTCGGAGTACACATTCTCCCACAGGCTTCTACTGATAGAGTACTCCAGGACTTAACTGATCTTATAACTTGCACAGAACTTGCACAGAACAGGAATACTTTTACTTATAATCTTAGGAGATTTCAACAGAGCAAATCTCAAGCATGAACTGCCTAGATACAAACAGCATGTCAGCTGCTCCACTAGAGACAAGAATATACTAGATCATTGCTACACTCCAATAAAAAATGCATACTGATGTGTTATTTATTTATTTATTTTACACATTTCTATGCCGCCAATTTCCAAAGACTCTTGGCGGTTTACATAGATAAGATATTTATACAATTATGTAAACTAACCCCTGGTTATATTTATACAATTATGTAAACTAACCCCCTAACATCTGGCTGGCGATGTTGCATCCGGGCATCTCTGCAGTTCCTGCTCCGTCCCCGGCAGGAGGGTGGGCTGCTTCCAACTCACTGCTCAACTCTTCGTCGCTTGCCTTCTCGCCACCCACCTTGCCTGTCCCGCCGAAGCCAGCCAGCTCCCAACGAAGTGGTACCCAATTTATCTACTCGCCAGTTTTTACATGCTTTCGAACTGCCGGGTGGGCAGAAGCTGAGGCTAAGTGACGGGTGCTCACCCCGTCATGTGGAGCTGCGAATCGAACCTGTCAGCATGCTGGCCATTTCTGGTCGACATAACTGGCGGCACTAATCCCCTGCGCCACTGCACCTCACTTTATTCATGTATCTATCTATAGGAAAATCAGACCATGGCGTGGTCTACCTCATCCCCATCTACAGACAGAAATTTAAAAAGGCAAAGCCTATAATCAAAACAGTGAAGAAATGGTCTGAGGATATAAAACTAAAACTACAAGCATCCTTTGATTGTACAGACTGGTCTCTCTTTGAAACTGCTTCCACAGACTTGGATGAACTTACCAATACAATGACATCATACATCAAGTTCTGTGAAGATGTGTGTGCCTACCACCACCATTCACTCATATAACAACAACAACCCCTGGTTCACAGTGAAACTCAAACAACTTAGTTGTGACAAGAAGCCTATAAGTAAGGGGATAGAGCACTATATAACCAGGCCAGAAATACTCTGACAAAAGAAATAAGAAAAACAAAAAAGAACTACTCTGAAAAACTTAAAAATCACCTTTCAGCAAATGATTCTGCTTATATGCAGAAAAGCCTACAGAATATCACTGGCTATAGGAGTTCTTCACCCTCAGCTGAGGAAAGCCATCAACTAGCAGAAAACCTGAATATGTTCTACTGCAAATTTGAAAAACAACATTATCTAATTTTTACAAACCCACTTAAACTATTAACAGATATTTCCTCTGCAACAACATCCACCACATTCATCCCTTCTTGGCTCTCCTCTGAGGTCCCTGCCTCTAATGATTCTAGAAAAAGAAGTATGAATTCACTTCCAAAAACAATCAGGAAAGGACCTGGCCAGAATGACCCCTTCCTACCTGGAAACGTATGCAGCACAATTGGACCCCATCTTCAGAAGAACCTTCATTAGAGCTATGCTACATCCCTTCATGCTTTAAACATTCTATCATCCCTATTCCTAAGAAGGCCTCCATTAGTGGGCTAAATGACTATAGACCTGTCACATTAACATCAGTAGTCATGAAGACCTTTGAAAAACTGGTGCTGATCCATCTGAAAACCATCACAGATCTGCTGCTCTACAGTTTGCCTATTGAGCAAACAGGTCAGTTGATGATGCTGTCAATATATCACTGCATTATATCCTGAAACATGTAGACTGCCCAAGGACCTATGCACGGGTCCTTTTTGTAGACTTCAGCTCAGTGTTTAATATCCTCATTCCAGAAATCTTTTATCACAAACTGGCCCAGCTCACTGTACCTGCCTATGTCTGTAAGTGGATAAGCAGCTTTCTGACAGATAAGCAACAGGTGAGGCTAGGGAAAATTACATCCAGTACTCGGACAATCAGACTGGTGCTCCTCAGGGATGTGTGCTCTCTGTGCTACTTTTCTCCCTCTACACAAATGACTGCCTCTCCAATAACCCCTCTGTCAAAATACTGAAGTTTGCAGACGACACAACAATCATTGGATTCATTCAAGATAGTGATGGGTTTGCTTACAGATGGGAAGTTGAGCAGCTGGCCTTGTAGTGTAGTTGAAACAACCTAGAGCTGAATACATTCAAAACTATAGAAATGACAGTGGATTTTAGAAAGAGATATACTATTTTATTCCCCCTTGCCATACTCAGCAACACAGTGTCAGTAGTACAGTCCTTCAAGTTTCTAGATTCCATAATCTCCCAAGACTTAAAATGGGCAGCTAACATCAGCACCATTATTAGGAACGGACATCAGAGGATATACTTTCTATGTCAGTTCAAGAGGTTCAACCGTACCTCAAGAACTGCTGATAGTTCTACAATGGAATAATTAAATCTGTCCTTTATACATCTATTTGATTCGGTGCAGCAACCACACAGGACAGACACAGACTACACTGTATAGTCAAGATTGTAGAAAAGATAATTGCAACAAACCTGGTCTCCATAAAAGACCTGTATATTGAGAGGGTCAAGAAAAGGGCAGAGAAGATATCTGCAGATCCCTCTCACCCAAGACACTGTTTGAACCTCTTCCCTCTGATAGGCGCTGCAGGGTACTGCATACCAAAACTACTAGACACAAGAACAGCTTTTCCCCCTATGCTATCATTTAAATTAATACTTAACTAATGCTATATGATCATGCTATAAGATAGGTAGAGAATTCTAGTTAACCCAGAAGTTCTGTCTAAAGTGTACTGCATACCTGTTAATTTCAAACTTTATAACACTTCCTTCTATTGACTGCACATTTACAGAATAACATTTTATGCATTATCTTACTGTAGTTTATTGAGATTGCAAGTATACTGAGAGCTGCTATACTGGAGACAAATTTGTTGCAAGGCTAACCATGCTTGGCCAATAAAATATCTGAGTATATATGAAGGAAAATACATGTGCACTAATTGAAATGAAATCAACTTTCAGTTGCTTAGTCTATATGATCAAAAGTGAAAACATCCACAGTTAGATTAAACTACATCCAAACCATAATAAGAGCAACAGTAATAACAGTTACATTGGTTTCCACATGAAAGGAGCAGAAACAAAGAAGCAGAAACTAAGAGTAGAAAGCAAAATGACAAAGGATATATTTTAGGGAAAGGCCCTCTGGAAAATGGAAACTGCAGCTAGAACGAAAGGTATCAGCTAGGCCCTCTGTGGATTATTATATCAGTCCTGGGTCTCCTTATAGTCCAAACAAATTTATGAAACTGGTTTTGATCTAAAAACACTACCTAGTTTTGGGAAGAACTGCTTGTGGATCCTCCCACTACTATCAGTGACATTGTTTACTTGGAAAGGTTGTTTATGAACTTGTCCATGAAGCAGATTGTCTTTAAAACTCTTGTTTTAGATGGGAATTTAAAAATGTATTGGTCTTTATGAATTGAGAAAGCCTTTTGGATTAAAGGTGAAACGTCTTCTACTTAAAAAATCCAATCCAGATGCCTGTTTTTTA
>JANHZU010002409.1:96957-120228 GCA_032468055.1 Acrochordus granulatus | reverse complement strand
CATGGACTGCATTACACCAGGCCCCCCTGTCTTGTACTGCCTCCCAGAGTCCTCCCAAGCTCACACCCATCACACTGACTATTTGTTCCTAAACTCAAATATTCTAAAATATTTCATATATTTTATATATCAAATAAATGCAGCCAATTATTATTATTAATCTTTCCTGGAGGTTTCATATAAGAAAAACTTTTCATATAAGAAAACTATAATAATAATTTCTTTGATGGAGTTTCGCTTCTTAGAAGAATAGTGGAAATGCTTTAACATATTCTCACAAATTCTCAGATATTTGTGTTTCAGTGCCCCCTTCCTTTTTTGTTTTGTTTTGTTGATGCTGTTGCTGTTGCTGCTTTTGTGCAGGTGGTACTTAAATACACTTTCATGACTTATGAGCAGAATTTATTAGTACATTCATGTTAGAAGAACTCTCTTGACATTTGTTTGTAATGTAACACAGAGCTCTTTTAAAACCCTGGATATCATTTCTAATTTTATTTCTTAAGTAGCAGTTAATTTTATTTCTTAAGTAGTTTCTAATGGCTTTAGTGTAGCTAAATATGTCAAATAAAACTATATAGATAGTATTGATAATAATAATAAATAACTTACATTTGCTGACAGTTGTGATGTTAATGTGGCCACTTTTTCCTGAGATGCAACCAGTTCCCGTCGTAATTTATGAATTTGCTAGGTATGAGAGCAAACACAAAATATTCTAAAATATGACATTTTACTCATTTGTGTGGCTAAAGACTATTTAATAATCTAGAGCACATAATTTTTATATAAACACACAATTGTTTGACTGATACGTAAATATTTTGTTGAAGAATACATGAGCCCCATTGGATCAAATCAGACTTCTTTAATCCAGTATCCTGCCATTCATAAGAGATAACCAAATGCTTCCTAGAATAAACAGCCATCTCATCCCTCCTTGGAAATATGCGAGTAATAAGATTTTCTCATACTGATATTCATATGCATGTTGGATATTTTGCTAAAAGAAACATAATTATTATGACTAAAATGTTGCCCATTCCACATTTGTGCAAATAAACTCCATTGTTTTGACATTCCCATTAAAATGAATGATATGCAAATACTGTTTAAAACACAAATACATAAATATATGTTTTAAGGACTCAGAAATATTTTTTCAGAAGTTAGTGAATGCAGAATTACACTCACATATAAAATGTTAATATGAAACGTGAAAACAGAGTTTATATATACCACTAAATAATTCCCACAAAATTGCAGTTTCTCTTCAGCAAGTCTACAATATTCAGTTAAGAAAAACATACTATAAAAATGTAGTTTTATCATTTAAAAATCAATTCAATTTTGTAGTAGAAGGGCTGGGCGGATGACAGCATAACTAAGAAGATGCTACTACTAATATCCTTACTGATAATCATACATGTTGCAACAATATATTTATTACTGCATTTATCTACTAAATAAACAGATAAATACAGATTAAAAATGTAGTACAAAAATTATGTAAGCATGATTCAGAATAAAACACAATATGTATTTAAAACTGAGGTGCTTAAAGAAGAAAGTGTAGCAAATATTGAGATCTTTATGAAAATATACTAAGGAAATATCTTAGAGAAGACCACTTCGCAGCCAGAGTGCCACTATTAAAAAGGCCTTGTCTAGAGACACCTGTCTCAGGTGTTGGAGCACTTGAAACAGTGTCTTGAAAGAATATAGCAAAGCTGGGTTGATCAGTGTAAGAAAAAACCACAACTATTTTTATTTACTGAATATTATATACTAAGTATTTTTGTATTTACCTCTGAATGTGCCTTTTCTTCAGCCTAGAAGGAAGATAAAGTAGTTATTTATAAAAACTTTTTAATATTTTTAAACTATGTAATCTTTATATTTGCAAAACTTTAATACTATATGTTTTCTTTTTCCCCACATTCTCTTTTACTGTTTTCATTCTTCAAATCACAAACATGCCTGAAATCTAAATGATTCTCAAAAAAAGAGAAGAAATTTTAAACAATAACTTTAAGGCTTAATTAAAAATTAATTCCCAGATATAACTGCAGATAAAAATTAGAATGAGAATATATTTTCAAATATTTTGAATATTTGTTTTTTTGCAAATACTTCTGAGTCTTTTAATAACTTGGAATATTGTCAAAGTTTTGGGTTATTGGCTGAAATTCAATAAACATTCACTTGAAAAGAAGTCTATATAACTTTAATATACTTATTCTGAATAGATTTTCAAAGGACGTCAGTATAAAATATTTTTAAAACCTTCCAATGCTACCATAAATTTACCTCTAATATTACTTTGACATTACTTTCCTTTTAGAAAGACTGCTCAAATAATGTCTAAGAGCTATATATAAATTTCCATAACAAAGACTAAAATATTTATTCTTAAAGCTATAGCTAAGGCAACTGAAGTTGTATTTCCCTCTTTAGTGAACATTAACACAGAATCATGAACAGGAGAGATGTGCAAAACCATTTAACTTCAGAACCTGCCTATCTAAGAGAAAGCCATTTTGAGGATTCTTCTATAAAACACTTACATTCTGAGAATTTTATTCCAAGTATAAAAAAAAAATTTATACGTGTAATTTCAAATGTTGGCCTGTTGAATATTTTAGCTTTTTCTGAGTATTGCAATTGGGATGCTTTTGTTCAAACTCCTTCCAGTCCAGATCAACCACATCCCTGCTGCTCTCTGTTAAGACTGGATCAGTTAATTCTGGAACAAAGCATATGACCAGACAGACTAGGGCTACTTTGTACATGTGTTAGGTATGATGTACATATTTTATGAGTTATGATGCTATCAGAAGAGTGAAGGATACTTATGAACTTTGAAATATAATATTTAAAATAAATGATTAAAAATAGAAAAAGAATAAAAAAAGCTTTTACCAAAGTTGACATTACTCAAAAGATAATGATTTAATGAATAAAAGACGGTGACTGATTATCTGATGTATCATTGAAACACAAGTAAAAAAAAATCCTCCTGTACCTCTTATGCTAAGAGTCTTACTTTGAAACATACAGTATCTGTGGCTGTAATGGCATAGTATTGGGACACTTTAAACGTATCTATGAAAAAAGTAGAGGGGCATTGAATAATCTCATAAAATAAGTATTTTTGTCCCCCACTCAATTTAAATCTTTTTTATGGTATTTCCATGTGTGCACTATTTCTTGATTAGGAAATGAACAACTGAATGAGCTTTACCTAGATCAGTAGGGTATTGCTGATCAATTATATCTTTTTGGAACAAATCTCACTGTAGATTTCAAAACCAAGAAAATACTATGCCTTTAATAAAGAGTACTTCAAATTCCATTATCACAGTTAGATCCTCAAATTATGATGAAAAAGCCTTGTCAAGTAGTTGAAAATTGAGATAGAAGAGGGTCAAGTTACTGAAATCTTGCAAAGGCTGTTTTTGAATGATTTTTCTGATGTGATGATAGAAAGCCCATTAATACACTTATTTATTATTTGATTAGACTGGCTGTATGCTGCCAACTTTCTTAATGGTGCCAATAATGTTACTATTAATGCAGATGTAGATTGTGAGCTTCTGAACTTTCTAATTTATCCAAGTTGTTATTTATTTATTTATTGAACACATTTCTATGCCGCCAATTTCCGAAGACTCTTGGCAGCTTACATAGATAAGCTAATTATACATTGTGTGTTACTAACCCTGCCCCCCTAGTTGCTGGCGATGTTTGTGTCTGGGGCATCCTCCATAGTTCCTGTTCTGCCCTCGGTGGGAGGGAAGACCAGCTCAACTCACTGCTCAGCTCTGACTCACCGTTCCCGCTGTAGCCAGCCAGCTCCCACCGAAGTGGTATCCGATTTATCTAATCACCAGTTTTTATGTGCTTTTGAACTACTGGGTGAGCAGGAGCTGAAGGCGAATGATGAGAGCTCACCCCGTCAGGCAGAGATGCGGATCGAACCAGAGTGTCGGCCATTCTGGTTAGCACAACAGGCTTAGTTAAGCTGCTATGCCACCGCACCTCTTAAGAAAGCATTTCTCACACTATCAAAGGTCAACTGTCTGGTACTACATTGGACTATTACCAAACCAAAGAACAGATGACCGCAGTATTCCTAACCAAAAGAGAATTGCTTCCAACTCTCCATGTAAAAGGGACAAGAAAAAAACAGAAAACAAACCATCCAAAACAAAAACTACCAATTGGTTATTCTAAATAGAGCTTTGGACTTTGCTAGAATTCTTTTGCAATGTTCTTAGATTTCCTCAGTTTTCTGCGTATTACTTTTATGAAGTTCTTGAATTCTTTGTTTTGTATTTATTTTTAGTTTCTATGAAGGTACAGGGTCCATGACAACTAGCTGCATATTTACAATATTTTAGTGATTTTTTTTCAGTATAGAATAGGTTGTGTTGAGGCTTGCAGTGAAAAAGATGAAACTAAAATTAAATAGACATTATATTAAACTAATTATAGTACAATAACCAGCCTAAAATTGATAAATATATCGAAGGGGCAGATAGTGTCTGCCTTTTAGGATCAACTATCAATAGTAAAGAAAGAATCAATTAAAATTCATCATTAGCACTTGGTAGAGTATCTATGAAGGCACTGAAAAATATATTCAAATGGCTTCATGCATCTGTATCTACCTAGATCAGGACAGTGCAAGTCATGGTATTCCCTGTAACATTCTATAAAGAAAACATTTGGACTGAAGAAGCAGAATAAGAATATATTGATGTTTTTGAACTTTGTATTGGAGAAGACTCCTGAGAATACAGCGGACAGCCAAGAAAACAAAAAACTGGATCACTGAATAAATCAACCCAGAATTTTCACTCTGGGCACAAATAACCAGACTCAAATTATCCTACTTCAGAGACATTATGAGACAATCTTGCTCTCCAGAGAAGGCTATAATGCTGGGAAACATGGAAGGAGAAAGAGGAGTATAGCCAGCAGTAAGGTTGATTTATTCTTATTTGTTTAAATTTATATGCTGTCCATCTCATAGGAAAGGCAGGGTTAAAGAAAAATTGTCATGGACAAAATCTATGATAGGTGCCAGGCATTCTCACTGATGCAGAAACATTTCTAGAAACTGACTCTACAAATGAATATTTTCAAGTTTGCTGGAATTAATATTTGATACTGAAACCTAATAATATTTAGATGAGATTTCAAGCACTGTATTTTGCACTTAAAACTACTAATTATCAGGTAAAAGGTAAAGATTTCTCCTGCTAGTCGTGTCCAACTCTAGGGGATGGTGTTAATCTCTATTTCAAAGCTAAAGAGCCAGCATCGTCCAAAGACACTTCCATGGTCATGTGGCTGGCATGACTATATGCCAAGGTGCATGAAATGCTGTTACCTTCCCACCAATTCAGGTGGTACCTATCTACTTGCATTTTGCATGCTATAACAGGTGCTCACCCTATTAAGTGGCACCTGGGTCTTGAACTCAGGCTGCTGACCTTTCAGCTGACAAGCCCAGCATCTTAACTGCCAGGTTAGTCAAATATTCTGCTAAATAATGACATATTACAAATAAATAAATAATGTTAACTTTCCAGCTTATTATATTTTGAAACATGGGGGCCAGTGTGTTATAGCCGTTGAGACATCAGGCCAGAAATTGGGAGACTAGTCCCACCTTAGGCACAAAGCCAGCTGGATGATCTCAGGCAAGTCACATTCTCTCAGTCCTAGGAAGGAGACAAGGCAAACCATTTCTGAAAAAATTTTTCAAAAAACTGCAGGTACTCTGAGAATTGGACACAACTGAAAGGAATAAAAATTTGGTATATTGAAACAAGCATAGGATCCTTTTTAAAACTATAACTAAAATTAACTATTATGTAAATATTGTTATATTCAACTTTTACAGATGTGGTCCTTAAAGTATATTAAATACCCTTACCCTGAAAGCTTTATTATAAAATCATTGTTACATGAGAAACTTCTAAAATAAATTGTTTGATGTCCTGAAAACATGGGGATAATAAAAATACAATTTGATTTAGAAAAAGTAATCCATGTAGTGATCCTGAAATTCATGGACAATTGGATTTACACTGTACATGTTTCTAACATGTTTGTAACCTCAAGGAGTCAGTAACCATACTTTTCAAAAATGGGGCATAGAAAGCACCACATAAGTGATTTCAATATCCAAGGAACACTCTGATGAACTAAAGTATCCTTTCTCCAATGAATGGATCCCAGTTTATGATAAAAATGTACATTCATGTGGGGCATAACCAAACAATTAACCTAGTAGACTTTCAATCTTGAAGTCCTGAGGTTTTTAAGAATGAAGTGTGTAATGACAATTTAGTGATGAGCTGTCGTAACTTATATTACTTGTTACATACAATCTCAAACTTCCTCCAGAAGGGAAAAATGTATTACTAATAATTAAAAACACCTATAATCTGGCTCATCATAAATAATTTCATCCCAAGTTCCACAATTGTGCTGTCAGAGCAACTTGTAATTTCCTATATCGCCACACCTTTTTCATACAAGAAAAGCAATCCACTGAGTGGCCAATTACTGCACCACTTGCTCTTTAAAGTGAGCAAAAACAAGCCAGAAAGGTACAGCTCATCAGATATGACCAGCAAACAATTTTGAACAATTTGCTGTCCAGGGAAGGAAGAAAAACAGCAAAACATTCCAGAAAAGGCTCAAGAAAGCACTATTTCTGACACCGCAAGGAAGATGTTACATTCAAACAGCAATAAGAAGTTTTTGCTGTCTCTGAGCCTCCCAGCTGTTAATGTGTTTTCTTTTATAGATATAAAATTGTATTAAGGAAATTTTTTAAAAAATAAAAACAATATAAATTTTGAAAAATAAAAGTAAGGAAAATAAATTAATAAGTGAAAAAGATACTAATAAAAATAGAGATGAGGGAGGAAAACAAAGAAAGAAAAAAGCAGCTTCTAATTGTAATAGCAGCAGTTACAAGCATGTTTGCATTTTACTCTCTCAAAACATCACAAAATAATCTCCTTCTTTATTTAGTATACTCTTTTTAATCATCAAACCCATAAATCAGAAATTCATTTTTTCTTTTTTCAGCAAAAAGTCCATAAAGTGTTTCAAGTCACTAGTACATGTCATCATTGTCCTTTCTCTAATCAAACAAGTCAATTTTGCCATCTCTGCTAATTCTGTCATCTTCACATCAATTCCTCTGTTGTGGATATTTCAGAATCTTTCCATTTCTGTGCATATAATAATCTCACAGCAGTTATTATATCAGTCATTAATGTGTTTTTAAGGCAATAAAAAAACTTTCAAGATTTTTAATATATGATCAAGACTTACTGTGGAGTAAAGAGAAGAAGTGCTGGAAACTAGTGATAATGAGGATCCATGTACTAAAACAGAGAAACACCATTAGAAAAATATTGATAAAGCAATGGAATGATTGCCTTTCAACTTCAATAACAGAATACCTCTTTTTAAATTTGCAGTTGCCTCCAAAGAGAAAGCTATTACAGAGACTACCTTTTTAGAAATACACTTTTATTCCACAGAATGGTTTTTCTACAGTAAAAAACACTGGTACAGAGATTTTAGTAATGCATTGCAGTTTTGTCAGTAAACAACATTATCATTTATTTTGCTCTGATAGCAAAACAGTATCTTGGCAAAGCAATATTTAGCAGAGCAATTACAGAAGATGTAAATTCCAGTATGGACTCTACATTTCATGAAAGATAAAAATTGTTATTGCCAGGTGGGCAGCATCCATTTTAAGAAAGATGGATTCTGTTTTAAAAGTATTTGATTATTTTGAAAGAATAAAAACAATACAAATTTTGAAAAAGAAAAATAAGGAAAGTAAATTAATAAGTAAGTGAAAAAGGTACAAATAAATAGAGAATTTTGATAACAAAATTCTGTATGAAAACAATTTTAACGTGCATGTGTAGCTTAGGGTAAAACTAAACATGGCAATCACATTAGCAACTGGCATTTTTAAAAAGTAAATATCAAACATAGATTTCCTGATCTAGATCAGATGGAACCTGATGGTCCAGGTTGAGATTATTATATTGCAGAGCAGGGATGGCTATAACCCCCTGAGTCTTGGTTTATACTGACCTGCTATGCCTGACATTTATTTCAGAAAAAAAAAGCATCCATTGATGTGAATGCTAACTTGTTTCACAATGCAGATAACAGGTGTTGAAGCCCATGATATATTCTAGGACTACAATAGGATAATAGCATTAAAGTTACCCTGCTCTTTTAACCTAGTTTGATCTAGAATATTGCTACTTTTTTGCACACTGTTAGGCATTTGGGCCATTGAAGCGATGTGATTTTTAATTTTTGTTTTGTCTAGCTATGGATGTTAGCCAATTCAGCTTTTTGAAAATATGGAAAAGCAAAATGAGCTGGGATTCCTGCAGGTGCTAGAATCCCATTAAATCTGGGATGCTGCCAGATTGATACATAAAATCTTGGTGTAAACAAAAAAAAATTTGTGTGTAATAATGCAATGCATGCATAGGGAATCAGCACTCATGATGAGAAAATTAGGTTAATTAAAATCAGGTTTATGATCATAATACAAAATTGATTTCATTTTATATGATTTTGATTTGATTAAAAGTCTTCAGCAGCTTGGTAACAGGTGTGGCTGTGAATAACTGTCCCAGGAAGGATCACAAAAGACAATGCATATATATAACTGTTGCAACTTAATAAAGAAAGTGAAGAAAATATTCATGAAGGACAAAATAGGCTTATTATATTTAAGAACATTTTATTGATTTTATTTTAATTGTTAATAAACCTTATTTAAAAGTATAGTTCTGCATCCAAAGACTGCTGAACTGTGGAAATAAGAAGGAATTCCAAGCAGGTAGTAAACAAAACAAAGATTCAGTTCAGATCCATGATTTGCTTGTAATGTATCTACAGTATCAATTCAAATTATGGTATTAGTTTAACTGTGACTAACACAACAGTTGTTCATGCAATACTACTTCACATTCCCTTACCTTCTTCCATGCTATCTCTGAATGAACCAGAATGACTAATTGCACGCGGTCTGTCCTCTAAGGATGTGGCACTACCACACAGCTGAGAATCGTCATAGAGATCAAAAGAAGAATCTTGAGCAGGGATGCTGTTTGACCGCATCATACTAGGTCCGGGAAGTTTAAACTGAGATAAATTTGTTGGACTTACTGCAATATCAAACAAAAGTTTTACTAAGTTTGAATGAAACACAATATACATTCTAAGGAAAATCTATTCAATCATGTGACATCTTGGTTATATATTATAAACAATTAAAACTATTTCTAGGATGAATTTAATCTCATGGTACTCCTTTCTATAAATTGTGGATTTACAGTGAGATTTAGCTTTAAATTTTTAGAAGTTGTTCTAGAAGTTCTTAACAAATTGTATTTTTTCATGTTTGAATGGAAAACAATTAAATAAGAAATTGTATTAGTTATATGCAGTTTTAATTAAATATAAAGGTAAATAAAATAAAATTTAAATTTTTCCATGGCCCATCTTGGTCTAGCCAAATTTTACACCTCCAACAATTTATTCTTAGTTACAACAGATTATCTAATATACCAAAATATATTTATGATCCTAAATATATGCACTTGATAATTCCATGGTTCAGAGATATTTTAGCCATGATTTGAAATATATACTTCTTTCTTTTCCTTCCTCCTTCACACACAGGGAATTATCACTTGGAAAATTGGTTTCCAAGGATCTTATAAGGAAAACTTTTGATTCTTTAGAGAAAAAAAGTTTTATCATCTTTTTTTCACAAAATGTTAAATATTTTGAGCAGATGTGTTAAACCAATCCACTTTCAGCAGTGTTTGCTTTGGAATAAATAGCTAAAACCTTTCTGAAAGTTTTTTAACTTTATGGGAAAATGACCCATAGAAAGATAAAAGAAAATTTTGCAAAAAATGAAGCACTTGTAACTGAACTGAGAAAACTTAATGTGGAAACAAAAATTACTTTTATCATGATATGATTCTGCAAAAATAAAGTAACAGTACAAATTATTCCTTCTTACCTAAATTAGAAAAATATTTCCCAGTTGCAGAGGAAGACATAGCTGTAGGAGATACTAGGGGAGACTGATTTCCTGTGTCTTGTAGCCCTCCAGTAGAATGGGAACGCAGCCATTCTTTCCCTTCCTCTTGACCAGCCTGCCGAGAAGATGGTGTATACCTGAAACAGATGACCATGGGCAAATTTAATGTATTCATATGCTGTATGCAACAAAAGTGCAACACTTACCCAAAGACTAGAGATTGTTATCAAGTATCACCTTCAATTCAGTTGATTTTTAATAGAATATTTATCATGGAAGAAAAAGACAGACAAATCATTAACAGAGACAATTGGCATGTAATGGAAAAACATGCAGAGGAAATTGTTCAGAAAACATTTTAAAATTATAAAGTATATAAAAAGAAGTTGAATTCAAGCATAATGACACATTTAAATAATAATTGGTAGTGAAAAGGACAGCTCAGTTCTTGTATAATAAATGTTATAGGAGCAGAATGCACAGATAAACTTGAAAATATTGGGAACTAGTCAACATTATAAAAAGAATTGACTTTAGTTTGTTAGTGACCCACCTGATGGGCCATCTGATGAGATAAAATACTGTTTGTCTTCCGAATGGCCTGGGATAGTGGGGTAAGGTAAAAAAAAAACCTCTCTTGTGCAGAAGTGTGTTTGCTGAAACAAAGACTTGGGAAACTTTAATGGACTTTGGGGGATTATATACAAGCTATATACTGCCCGCTAGTCACATTTGGTGACAAAGTCTGAACAAGTGTTCAAGGCAAATAAGCACATGAAATAATATCAGGCAATTCAGATTGCAATACAGTGCTTAGATTTCCATATTCAACCAAATATATTGCAAGCTTAAAAATGAAGATTTTAAAAACTGGTGCTGTGGTTTTTCTAAAGACTATTTTTAAAGTTTACTGTCCTTTCCCTGCACAAAAAGTTTGTTCTTACTGTAATACTCAAAGACCCATTTCTGCATATATATGGAAACAGACTGATGGGCTAAAAGACTTTAATAACATTTGATTCATGGGTAGGGACAAGGTTTGGTGAGGTGGGTATATTTGGATAACCAAATAGGTTATCAGGATCTATCATTTTTCTTCTCTTAAATTGACTTGAGAAGTCTCACTAAGCTCAGTTTATTATTGCTTAATAATGTGCATTTCAAGAAAAAAGAGGTTATATGGACATCTAATATTTCAATTATTTGACAGTACACTGCTAATTTTGGACTTGGGATCAGATTTTAATTGACTGATAGCCAAGAACAAGAAAGATATAATCTGTACTGGCCTTTGTAATTCTCATAGGACTTGACTGTTTATTTTTCTTTAACAGAATTGAAGGTTATGACTTAAGATGAAGGAAAGAAAGATGGCAAAATTCTAGAAGATTTACTAAAATGTTCTACCATTTGCACCATAATTAATATTGGTACTCAGCATATTGTTTTCAATAAGCAAAACTATAAGTGGAATTGTAAATTTGTATTATTTTTCCACAAGTCTCCTTGGAAAACCCACCTGAAATGCAGCTTCAAGAGTCTAGAAACTCACTGAGATACAGTTCTACTGTAGTAGAAGAACCTTATATTATTTCTGCTTGAAAATATTATTATTGAAAACCTTTGGAACCTGACCAAGGCTCTCAGCTCCCTGAGAGTCATCTTAAAGCTTAAAGTAAGGTTTCAGGATTCAATAATCAGCATTATTTTAGGGTAAATGGCTACTTTTATCTGAATAATAAGGCAATTTGTAAGGAATCAGTCTGTAAAGAACAAAAAAATATGAGCTGTGGGATGTGGTAGTTTGAAAGTGACATTTGAAATAAATATTGGGTTCTTGTATCAGGTGAAATACTAGATGAGTTTGAGAAATTAGTGCAATTATGTTGATTGTACAAACTGAATTTTTGAATGTGTTTCTGAACATTAGGAAGATGGGCCCTAGATCAGAAACAGGATCTGCCCAGTGAATGTGTGAGGCTGTAAAGGCTTGATGATTTCCGCAAATCACTGGTGAGTCATTGGACCATACTTTGAGAATTATTGACTTAGACTGTCAAAGGATACCGCCCAAAGCAAAAATTGAAACTTATCTGGAAGTTCCATGAAACAGTTGAGCATTTTTGGAGGACAAAAAACATTTTCAGTTGTGAAAATCTTCAGGGTAAATATAGATTATTACAATTGTTGAGGACGCAGCCTACATATTATTATTATTCTCATTGCCCAAGAAAAGAAAATACATTATTTTTTTAAAAGATTAATTTAACATAAATGGAAGTCATATTAGTTGTTCAATACAGGTTACACAGTAACAAGAAAAGAATGATGTATCATAGAAAGAAGTTACAGAACAACAGAGAAACAGCAGTCATGTTGAATAAAATATCATATACCTTAATCCCTTTTTGGGCAGTGTATTTCTGTCAAGCTGCATGCTGTTAAAACAAAGAAAAACCCTAAAGACATACAGTAAACAGAATACTTCAAAACTGTAAGTTCTAAAAGTTTTGAATTGTAGATACTTTTAGTTTTGAAAAACTATGTAAAGGAAAAATTCAAATCTGTGAGGAGTGTAGCAGTGTACAAAAATTATCCTTCACTTTTCAGAAGTGGTTGGTCTTCTCTTATATTTTTACAAGAATGCTGAAATCATATTGCTGAAATAAACTATGGAATTCAGATCCTTATATTATTTGGGAAGATCATGTGGACAATAAGGATGGGACAATTGTATCTTTTCATAAGCAGTACTCTGATATCTAAGCCAGGACATTTTCTTTTCAAAAGGCAAGTTCATTCACAAGAAGAGATTGTATACACTGAACATGTCTTGCTGTCTGCAATTCTCATGAAATTAGGAAATAGTTTAACGTTTAGCATACCACTCTCTGCAAATGTAGCGATGATGACTGGAGAGCCTAAACAAGTAAATGTGGCTCACATTTACAAACAAGTAATATAAACTTAGGATGGCTAACTTCCTCTGAATCTAGATTCTTTTTCTCTCGTATCACATAGATCTGAGCAAGACATTTTGCTTTAGTTAAGAAAGGACATCTGTTTTTAACACCTGAGAAGCAACTTCAGGTTTTCATGTTTAAACTATGCACATGCATTGTTCCATATATCAATATATTTTGTTTGCTTCTGTTATAATAGTTATGAAGCACATAATGCCAATGTTTGAAAACCAGGATCATACATAATCATTAAAAATTAGATTGAAAATTGAAACTAATCATGTGGAGAGACCATAATTTTTTGTTATGAATGTTTTGCCTAATGAACAAAACAACAAGAAGCAAAGATCTTTTTACAAAGCTAAACCTCTTATAGAAAACAAAAAGAAATATCCACTGAAAACAATAATCTAGACTTCTATTATTAAAAAGTCATAAACTTTTCTTATGTTTTATCATTACATTATTTTTAACAGCTTATATTTGTAATATATAAAAAATTAAAAAGGTAATGCCAGTTTATTTTTTTCAAAACACACTATAATGTAGAAGTTCACTCTATTATGTAAATAAATAAGGTAAAGCATGAGTTTTAATCCTTTGTTATCTGCTTTATGGATATTCAAACAAAAAGGAAAGACAAAGTCTGCCTATTTCCTGCTAAAAAACTGTCTGCCATCATGTAAACACAAGTAAAACTTTCTTTCTACCTGAAGAGTATTTTTACACTGAAAAGAATTTGTTTGGAACTACAGTCTTCCTATCAGAAAATGAATCTGGTGTATTACTGTGGTATCACTACTGCCAGATTTGGTTTGACAATACAGAGATAAATGAAGTAGAAAAATACTGTTCTATATGTTCTATGGCTGTGGACCACTTCACGTTGTCGCAGACCCCCTCAGCAGGGTCCAAGAAGAAAGCCTTCTGTGCTGTTGCCCCATCCTGTGGACATTCTCCCCCAAGAGGTGAGGTGGGCTCCCACTTTCCTGGTCTTCTGGAAAGGCATGAAAACATGGCTCTGCAGCCTTGCTTGGGGCGCACAGCAATGGGGCTGGTTAGTGCTCTGAAAGTCCTCCCCTGCCTTCTAATTGTTAACATTGCTTGCCTCTTTTAAAACACTATATACAGTTTTTGTTTTTCATATTTTATTTGTACACCACCCAGAGTTCCTCCATGAGGGAGATGGGCAGTTTTTAAATTTGCTAAATAAATAAAATTAAGCAATAACTAAATAAAACACAGCAATGAACAAGTGACCCCTAAATCTGAGAAGTTGTCTATCAAGAGACAAACTTCTCCTGTGGCCTAATGCTACACGTTTTTCTTGATGGTAAGAGAGTGAGGAACCAAGAAGTGCACATAACAGTTGGAGGGGAGCTCTCCAAAAAGTGGTGGAGCCATAAAAAATGTGAGAAAAAGTTTGGAAGAAGTAGAGGCCTGGATGGATATAAAAGATACAATCTGTCCTATGTATCTGACTCATCAGTGACTAACACTTGGCCTAGATATGAATGCATTCAGTGTAAATGTTGGAAAGGGAGTGGAAGTTTGTGGTGATGGAGGATTGTCCCTATGCAACACTTATTCAGAGAAGATTTTGTAAAACACATATGGTAAATCTTCACACAGAAGAGGATCAAAAGTTAGTGAAAATGTACCTTCTAATCTTGCCTTGCCCAGATCCTGTCTTAGAATTAAAAAAACATAAAGTATTCAGGGCACAATTAATTAGAAGGTGGAAGGGCAGATACTACAGGAATATATATAAGAAATTATCCATCCAGAATCTCTAAAGCATTTAGATAGCACAAAATCTGTAGAAAGAAGAAAACTGCAGACAGGCGTGGAGTAGTCCTTAGTAGTAAAATCAAGGAGATGAAGAAAGAACCTGTTTAAGATCTGAAAGGAAGTGGAATACAGCACCACTACTAAGCCCAGTTCATTTAAAGAAAATTATGGCTATATTGGGAGTATCTATGAGTGCTAGCCCAAAAGCAGTTAATTGTGCCCAGCAAGTTTTGAAGGTGCATCTTAAGCATATGACCCTGAAATGGACATGAAATGGATACAACTAAAAAAAGTTCTGTTTTCTTTTTTTCACTTATTGAATATGATAAGAATATGACTGAATATTAAAAATATTCACTATAGCATCTTTATTAGTTTATTTATTTAGCAAACGTATATAGCCATCCAACTCACAAAATGTGACTCTAGGAATGTAGTTTCATAGTAAATGGTAAGTAGAACAGACTCAGTAAATGATAAATGTTTATACCATACAAAATTATTACTATTGCACTGTAGTAAATATTTTAAATATTCAGTCACATTTCTGCCACCCTATACAATTAAACAATAGCTTTCTATGAGAAGGAGCCACTCCTTCTCATAGAAATTTTTAACCATGTACTGAATCCAGAAGTATCTTAGTCTGGAGCAGAAAGATTTTTTTTTTCTTTCTGCCTGGTATGTCTTCAGAGATGTCTATGAGAAATACTGTAGCCTGTGCTTGGACAACTTAGGCAGCTGTTGCTCTGGATTTATGTTGCTTTATGCTGCCTGATTCATTGTTCTTTGACATTTGTTAAGAAAAATAGAGTACAAATCTGCAAACACAATTATCTATTACTAGAAGAAACTAAATATGTGTGTACATATACACATACATACAAACTCACGCAATATAAACACATAGATAAACTTTTAAGTGAAGCACTGAAAAAATCTATAGTACATAGTGTCATGATGACTCTCGTGTTAATCATATATTTGCCATGAACACATCAGCTAGTTTTTGGTTAACAGAGATTTGACATACAGTACCTTATTCATATTTTAGCACAACCACAGGGAGATATCTAAAAGTTCTTTCATTTTTACACACCTATTATTAACTATGTTTATTTTTAATATAGCATTTAAGAACTACATTTAGCCTTTCCCAAGTTGGTCTCCTCATCAACTATACATAAAAGATTAAATCATCCTGCTTGTTAGAATTGGCAAAGATTTGCAAGTCAACATTTCTAAATATCAAAAGTGAGAGGCTTGTGAAATTTATGAAGCTGAATTGCTTATTTACTGATTTCTCCATACAACTTTATTATACAAATTTGATCTGACACTTTCATAAAAAAGAAATATTAAAGTGTTTTACAGTTAAATTTTAGCTATTTATAGTTAAACATTTCTGAGCTTGGGAAATATACCCAAGTCTCTTAAAGGGAGACTTTCTAGTGAAATCTCCAAAGAAGCGGGAATAGATGACTTAAATTATGCTACCCCACAGCCATTATGTAGCCTCTGCCCAAGTTCCAGGTTCCGGTATAAAGTAAAATATAATTTATTATTAAGTGCAAAATTGTACTATTACATACAATATAGTGTACATTCTATACCTTGCTACATTGGCTGGCTTTTACTGTTTGAGTTTACCTTCTTTTTACAGTTTTGAGAATGATCTAAGCAAATGAAAGAGCACTTAAAAATCACCGTTTTGAAGCTATGGTGACTATTAAGTTTTTAATGTCATCACTATATTATACATATTTCATTAGTATCTTAATTTCAAGCAATCATAATTTAATAGATCTTCCTGAAAATGAACCACTATTAAATTTTTAAGAATAGTTTGAGTTTCAAGACAGTTTTCTGAGATATATTTCCCATTACTCTTTCTTAGACTTTCTTCAATTCTTAATTTTTCAAAGTGTCTCCCCACCCAGCCTGAGTTATTACTATGGCTCTCTCCATCATTAACTCACCTTTCTGAAAGAGTAGATCTGACACTTCCAGTTCTCATGAGCAGGCTCTGAACCTCTTGAGTGTTTGTGGTCAATCCAGAGAGGGAGCCATGATGACTAAGAGGGAGATCAATAGATTCAGAGCTGGTGTGGAGGCTAGTCATTGACTGGTAACTTGGTGTATCCTTACTACCAGCAGAAGAACTACTCAAGTTTGCAGCCCATACAAGACCACCTGATGTGAAAGAATGGGCTGAGGCTGGACTTGAAGCCAAGGAGTGACTTAAGCCTACAACATCTGTATTTAAGTCCGAGGGCTTATTGAAGAGGGGGCTACTGCTTCCACTCTGCCCACCTCCACTGCCCATGCTACCTGTACCAGAAGATGGAGACTCCAGACTACCTTGCCGAGCTAATGTGGTACTAGGACTGGGCATGGCAGATGTAGATTTCACAACTTCTGTATTTGGTGCATTGGCAGCTTTGCCACTGGCTTTAGCACCAAACAACCTAGAAGCAAACCAACAACCTAAATGTTAGAAACCAAAGATTCACATCATCGTATCTGGAATATCAGCATATTTACTGAAACAGCTAGCACAAGTTATCTTTACCAAACTGATTCTCACAAGAAAATCTATTTTGACCATGCATTATTTAGATGTGCATTTTTTTAACAATTCAAGAGCACTCATTCAAGCTTTGTTTTTTATGAAATATGGACCTTACAGCTTAACAAATATTTCAAAAGTTTAATAGAAGATATTTTAGTAATTAAAATATTATACAGATAGCCACTATATCGATATTTTTTCAAATACAAATTAGGTGGAAAATGCTAATTTCAATTTCTTTCCATATGTGTCAATGTATGTATGCATGTGTGTGGGTTTGTGTATGTATATATGACAAGTTTCTTTTATTTTATTTTAAATTTATTGTATATACTCACTCCAACACACTGAAGGAAACTCCTTTTGAAAATAGATTTCTTTTGCAAAGCTGCAGAAAATTCCTCTTCTAAAAGATCTAAAATAATCTACAGTGCTGTAAATTTTGCAGAAAAGCTTTTCTAATTTTACAGTTTATTGAATGGCAATGAAAAGTAATATAACATTTATTTACAATAAAACCACAGTAATAAACAATTCTTAAGTAAAATGTTATATTGATGACTGGCCACAAGAGGGTAGTCCTAGCTTTCTTTCAATATGTTTTTGTTTTTGATAAAACGATTTGTGTTTTTACATTATTCAGCCTTTATTATCCAAAGATTGCTAATGCTGGTTTTATTCTTTTTTCTTTGGAAGACATTTCTGATGAAAATACTGTTGTTTCAAAATCTCCAAATCAAGATAGGGTTAATATTTTTGTACAGTAAGGAACATCATATTTGGACAACTTAGGTTTCTAAGTGTCTTCAAAATACCATTCCTATCTTACTAATATGTGCTTTTAAAATAAAAAAAATCCATTAGTTTTCATAAAATAGAAGTTAATATGATGAAGACATTTTGCTAGACATCACTTTCTTTGTGTCCCATAAAGACCCATAAAGACCCGTAGAACTCAGAAAATAAAAATTGTGGATTCATGAATTTAAACCCTTTCTTTGGTAATTGGCACATCTGCCCAGAAAGAAAGAAATAAAAGGAACAGAAATGTATCAAGACACTGGCATTTAGTACAATAATTACTGTAACTGGCCGTAGAGCATCTTATGATCTCTTTTTGGGATGGCATTCATGGCATATTCTAAAAATGTGTAATTTGTCCATAATGGTCTATTTAATAAGAGTATTTAAAAGGTAATTAATAATCCAGAAATATAAAGAGAAGTTCATTTTTAATTAACATTTATCTGCTAGTTAGCTATTTAGTTTATGGAATTTCAAGTCTACTCAGAGGGAAATAGAAACACGCTTCCACATACATTTTGTTGAATAGATGAAGAGACATTTATGTAGATAACTATTCTATAGTAGACTTCACCAATTAAATTATGTCCATAATTTTCATAACATCCAAAAAGGGAAAATTGATTACAACTATTTGTAGGTATCAGATCAATTTTCAACATTGGGAGTTTCCAAATTATTTTGTTAATCAATATTTCATTTTAATTGTTTCAGATTTATAATAATTTGGGAGATAGTCATAGTTTGCCTAAAGTTTTATCATAGTTCACAGCAAAGTAATAATTGTCAGCCAAATACATATAGCTATGTTCCAAGAACTTCTCATGAGCTCTGAATACAGAAATAAAGCAACTTGTAATGTATATATTGTAATAAAATAATTCATTTAATGTACTATTATGTCCTAAATTCTTCTTAAAATAAACTGGCTTTCCTTAAGATATAAACATGCACACTCTGTTAATTTCTGAATTCCAGAAACTGCTGCTATTATGAAGGAAACACAATGGACAGTTGTAACTAAAAACTGTTTTAATGTCAAGAAGCCTTTCCTTCTATGTTCTTTTTGACTGACCTTACATCAACCAAATTCCTTGGAAATCCTATGAACAGAATTTGAGAAAATATATCGACATGCTGACTAATAGATCATCTGTCACCATGGGATGAGGTATCACTAGTACACTGATGATACTCAAATTTACATCTCCATCCCTGGAGATCCAAATGACACTGCCACTTCTCTCTCTCAGTGCCTGGTAGATCCGGATGGGGGACAACAGGCTTCAGTTGAACCTTGATGAGACTGAGTGACTTTGGGTGCCTGGGACTTCAGGATCCAGGAATTTAACATCCTTAACTCTGAATGGGGTAGTACTGCCCCAGACAGACCCAATGCACAACTTGGGGTTTCTCTAGACTCATGACTCATGCTCAAAGAGAGCATGGCTAGGAGAGCCTTTGCACAACTTCATGTTGTGCACGAGTTGTACCCTTTCCTGGACCAGGAGTCCCTGCGCTCAGTCGCTTATGCCCTAGACACCTCACACTTGGATTACTACAATGTGCTCCACATGGGGCTACCCTTGAAAAGTATTTGGAAACTATAGCTGGTGCAGAATGCAGCTGCATGGACAGTTCTTGGGGACCCTAGGGTGGTCCATGTTACACCACTGATCCATGAGCTGCACTGGTTGCCAGTTTTTTCCAGGTGCAATTCAAGGTGTTGGTTTTAACCTTTAAAGCCCTTCATGGCATGGGATCAGGTTACCTGTGAAGCTGTCTCAGCTCAATAGGAGTGGCCTGTTCCACCAGAGCTGGCAGAAAAGCATGCTTTGGAGCCCGTTGGTCAAGGGGTTTTGGCTGGTGGGGTCCAGGAGAAGGGCTTTTCTGCTATGGTTCATGCTGTTTGCAACATCTTGCCCCCCAAAGTGAGTTCTGAGAAGACCTTTTGGTCTTCTGAAGGGCCTTGAAGACATGGTTCTGCTGGTTGGCTTGGGGTCCTAAGGGAGGGATATCATCATGGAGGTGACTAATAGACTAAGTTTTACCTCCCCCATGTGTATTTGGCTCCCTCCTTCTTTCTAGCATAAATTTTAAAATTGTAAATTAATTTTTAATTCTTATATTAATATTGATTCATTTTACTTTTTGTGGATTAAAAGATGCCAAGAGTTGTTTCTATAAGATTGGCAGCATACAAGTTAAATAACTAAATATATTTCTCCCATTAATGGTCTTATGCCTTTTCAGACCACTGAGGTTCATAATCATGGTATAAATTCCAATATTTGATTATGCATGAAGAATTACTAACTTTTATCTACCCTGTGTCACTTCCAATGGAGAATCCTGAATTCTAATATTAAAGCTTAAAAAGATTATGAAAAGCTCAGTGAAGCTTTTCATAATCCTGTATGATACTGGATTACTATGCCTATCAACCCTGATACTGGCCATTTTAGAAGCCCAAATACTTTTGAACTTTAAGGTAAACTGTGCAATATGTGTTTCCTGACAATGGAAAAGGCTGTTCTGAGCTCTAAAAGCATAGGAATTGCCACCAAACAGCTGGGAAAATGCAAAGAAAGTGCTAAACTTCTAAAAGAGTAAAGTTGCTAAGTACTGCTTTTATTAGGACTGTTGTTGGTTAAGTGCCCAATGATTGCTCTCTGAATGGCTTTGAAATATTATTACATGTATTATAACAAAAGTAAGCTAAGTATCTGCTCTGTGCAATTTTTACTTAAGATTATAGCAGTTTTGGTTATTTATTAGGACTGTTATTTATTTAGGACTGTTATTTATTAGGACTGTTGTTGGTTAAGTACCCAATGATTGCTCTCTGAATGGTTTTGAAATATTATTATATTTATTATAATATATGTATGCTAAGTATCTACTCTGTCCAATTTTTATTGAAGATTATAGCTGTTTTGGTAATGGCATTAAATATTAAATAAAATGGCTTATTGTAAGAGAAGAGAGAAATGCAAGGAGAAAGAGCAAAAAATATTTGTAGCCGTGTATTACAGTGGAAGTCATTTGGAGATCTTCTGCCTTTCCCTGAAAGTGTGATATGTGGAAATCTATTTTGCTGTTGGGGCATTTACACTGTTTGCTTTCATCCATGCTTAGCATGCACATATAAAAATCAACTCAAACATTATGAAATATCATAATCCTCCAAGGATCCCATTTCAAAGGTAATCAACTTCATTATGTGTCTCTGGAATATCATCTCTTCTGACAAGGGTCAGGGGCACAAGCATCACAATAATTTTCACTTCAAATATTTTACCTTCTAAATGTGGGTGAAGCAATATCTGGGTACTTTGAACCTGGCTGTCTGAGACTTGGTGTTCCACAGGCACTGGCTGAAGTTGGACTTGATTTAGGAGAACCAGACAACGATACGCTCTCAAAATCAGATATTGCCACTTTTTCCTTTTCTTTGTCTGTCTGGTTGATGGTTACAGGACTAGATCGTCCTGAGCCAATCTTTGTAGGTTCCCTCAATTTGTTGGTGGCAGCAGCACTTGCAGACTTGCTGCTGACATTAGAGTCAATGCTGCTGGTGCTGGACCTATGTCCACCTCGGCCAGGAATCCCACTTGTGCTTGATTTTGAAGGACGTGGCAAACTTCGATACTGCAAAGTGGTCTTTGAACTCATATGTAAGACACTATCTTCTTGATTCTGAGAACCATCTAGACTGGTCTTTCTCCCTGCGTTTGACTTTCCACCAATGGCTGCAGACTTGGGCATCTTCCCGAGAGTTGCTGAGCCACTTGTTATGGTGGCTCCACTTGCAGTGATTATTGTTGAAGAGCTGACTCCTTTCTTGAAACCAAAGGAACCCGTGGCTGTTGATCGGCCAATTCCAGACGGAGGTTTTTTCCCTTCATCTCCACTGCTTTTTCCTGCATCTGAAGGGGAACGCTGGATGGAAGCTCCTTTCAGGGGAGTTTTTACTTTTTCAGAAGCTTTGGCATCATCTGTTTTTCCTAAAGAAGAGAACACCTGATGCAGAAATCTATGTCTGCTAGATTTCAAATTTTCAGTAATGATGTACATAAAGAGTGGGGCTCAATGTGGCTTCTCAAATGCTGCAAAACACCTGTTTCAAAGGGTTTGCATAGCTCAAGGTAAAGGCTATAATTAGACAATTAATAATATGTGGGGCGGGAGGAGCTGATAGCAGAACAAACAAAGTATTTCTGTTTAAAGACAAATAGCAGCTAGGCAAAATGGAACCCTGATTCCTGAATGGAGTGGAAGGTTAAATACAGGAGGAAGAAGGAAGAAATGAGAGTTCACACTCATGGAAAAGTGACCTACCCTCCCACAACTGCAAAGGAAATATATCCATACTATATTTTATCATTTTTCCCTGAAAGGCTTTTGAAATACGATTCAAGTGATACACTTCAGATATATATATCTGGGAAATAAATCTAATACTACAGTGTTGCTGGTTTTCTACACCCAGCTAAACATAGATTTTTTTTCTATATATTGAGGTCATTTGAGGCAATTTAGAGAACCACTAGTCTTACATGAAACACTCTGAATGCCTTTCCTACCAGGTGTCTTGATAGTACTCCCTCCTGCTTTGTGCCTAGATGATGTTGCTCCCACTTGTGCAGTCATGCCTCTTCTCCAAGAACCTGTCTGAGATATGGGGAGAGGGGCTTTTTGCCCTCCTTTCTCAGCATCTTCAAGCAATCCAGGAGGATGGGTCCTCCACTTGCTGCTGCTCTCAACATTGCTCTCAAGATCTTCCTCTGGCTTCTTCAGTTCTTCACTGCTCCCCCAAGGTTCTCCATCTGTTACTGAACGTTTTTCAGAATCTGTCTTCAGCTACCAAAAATCAATATCATGAAATGAATTTACTGAAGAAAGGTTTTTATTTCAATCAGTACAGTATGAAAGTACACAATATTTACTTAATGTCTTTCATTCAAAATTTCCTTTCATTGTTTTATAGAAACAGTGTATTACTGGTGCTAAGC
>JANHZU010002408.1:153842-172228 GCA_032468055.1 Acrochordus granulatus | reverse complement strand
CCATGCATCTCAACAACTAGTGGAGGAAAAAAGCAATCTAGTCAGTTATGGATTAAGAGTTATAATTTTGTCTGTTTTTTAATGCAAGATAATACCTGTTCCCTGAGATTTTTTTTTTCATTTTGCATACTTTTTTGTTCTTCTTCTCATCTAAAAGCCATTCTGAGAGTCCAAATTCCAATATGAATCTGAAAATTATCTCAGTTCTTAGAAAAACAACCTCTTGAAATGTTGAGATTGTAAAGTATTTCTTTCAAATTTGGGAAAACACTTTTTCAAACAAAAAGTTAAGAGTTATAAATTAAAAATACTCTGCTCACAAGGTTCTTTCAGGATATTCCTGGGATGTTACTGGTCTTGATATATTAAGGATTTTTTAGCTGACAAGATATCTCTTGGAGAATTTACTTAATAAGATGCTAAATTTGAAAAGAATCATAAGGAGAATTGTGCCACCTTAAATAGCTAGGAGGAAGCATTAATCAGTGCCACACTAATGAATTTTTAATTCCTTGCTGGAGAACAAATTGATGGTGGCATGTAATCTGATTTCACTTGTATCTTAAAAGTCTTCAATGCCTAGTATTGTATGCCTCAAGCATGTGTGTGTGTTGCTTAAGGTGGATGGGATCACAAGAGGAACACTGGGAGAGAATAACTGTGAACAGGTATTATGTCATCCTAGATGTTGTCCATAGAAGAACATTGATAAAACAACATTTTGTTCAATGAGTTTCAAGCCCAGATTTGTCTTTATTTGGAGGCTTTTCAAGATAGTCATATTCATGGATAAAATAATTAATATCCAGATGCATCAGTAATTACTAATTTCCTGGAATTGCATTTCTTGTTATTCCAGAAATATATATTGAGTGTGAGAGAGAGAGAGAAAAAGGGAGAGAGATTTATTGGATCTTGCTTGAAAACTTTACATATATCTGGTTGGCTATTGGAAGTTGGCATTTGTCTTAAAATTCATTGCTCCATTATGTCATGAATGATGAAGATGCCATTGTGTTTCTATCCTATTTAACAGCTTCCCTTTTTCCTGACTGGCCACTGTAGACCCAGAAGACTGGATTAGATAGGCTTTGATCTATATTATGTTCATATGCTCTATATGTAAGCACACACACTTCAATTCCTCTGTTTTCTTTTTCTTCCTTTTTGCACTAACAAAGTTAGAGAAGCAAAAGCCAACAGACCAGCTGAAGGTGCTATAAACCTTTCAAAGTGGCGATGAGTCACCTGAAGTCAATCCATCCATATGGTTTAATTAACAATGTGATCAGTGCATTATGTAAGATCCAGGTGAAACAGCAGCTGCACCAGTGACAGTAGTTATGGGAAATGACAGGCAGGGTGTCATTAAATCAGTAAGACTGTCAGATATTCTCAGGCAAAAAAAAAAGCATATCTCACATGCCTCACTCCCTTTTAGATTGAGTGTAATTTTCTGTAAATGATAAGTGAGTGAGTATTTAAAGCCAAGTCCATTAATTTGCAGTCCATGCATAATATAATCTTTGGCAACTATGTATAGAATTTCACCACAGTGCTCAGACAATAGTTTGATCTATGGAGACCATCCTCTGGTGGATGAAAAGAGTAATTTCCCTTTCATGCTATTTCATCCTTGAATTTCATCTAAAAATGGTTGCTTGATTTTGGGGGTGGTGGGAGGAAAAAAGAAAAAGCAAAATGTTCTGAGACAACATGTGGTACTTCTGTACTGCAGTGTAGATGTATTGAAATAAAAGAACTCTTTAAACATCCAAGCTCATTTAACTTATGGTTTGATCTGTATTCTTCTAAGAGAAGTCAAAAGGTCAATGAATACAGTAATTAACTGCACCATGTATTCTCATAGCTGACACTTCCAATAACATTCAATCTATAGAGAACTCTGAGCAGAAAAGTTCCCAGTTTTAGGGGCTGCTCAAAGGCAGGTTATTAGCTAAAATCTGCTTCTTGTGATCAGCTTGAGAAACAAAAGGCTGATATTGGGAGCAAATTATATGGATGCAACTTGAGTTTCCAAGTTGAAAAGTGAAATGAAACCTACAGAATTTTTTTAAAAAATCATTAAAATGCAGGAGGGTTTCCCATGGATTTCTGCAGTGAAGCTGAATCCAAAAGATTGGATGTATCAACTTCTACCATGTTCTGACTGAGCAGGTCCTTGTATTATCATCCTATAAAATGGCCCATGAAAATCACTGAAGCCGTAGTCCTAGGTAAGGAACTGAAGAATAGTCATTCTGGGCTTCAATGCTCTGCTTCTACTGGGCAGGTTACATCTTCAGTCCTTTCAGCATTTACCATGATCCAACTTCATCTCCAATATTAGGGTATTACACAGAAATATTGAATACACACACATAAACATATACTATAGATGTAAAATAATGTGATTGGCCATGAATTAACATGGTTTTAGAACTTAAAGACCTAAAATATTTTTAAACTGCCTTGGCCTCTGTTATGTGGCAGTGATAGGTTTATAACAATTTGGCTGACAACAGATACATTTGATAACTCTGTGGGACTTAAGACATGGGTTCTAGAAGAGAACTCTCTTTTCCCAACTGATCTTACCATTAATCATTTCACTTCAGCTGACTAAGAAGATGAGAGAAATAAAGAGAATAACACACTTAACAGATTAAAGAGGATGCATTCAAGATTTGTATCAAGACAAATAGTTGCTTTCTTTTGGGGGGGGAGTGGTACTTTATGACTGAAAATAATGTAATTTTCTTGTTTTAGATTTTCCCCCAATATCTTTTCAAGTTCAAGTTGTTTGCTGAAATGCAAGGTAGGGCCAACTTTATGAGAATTTATTAAGATATATAGCAGTCCTATTGATCTGAGAAAAAATCTTAACAGCTCTGGTAATAGAAAAGAAAGAAGCATACACTTGCCAAGAGTTGTTCTTTCTTTAAGCCAACACTGAAGGCAATACAATGTCAAGGGAAAAAATAAATGATCCACTGAAAGAAGAACCAAAGCAATGATATCTGAAACAAAGTTTCTTACTGAATGTTGTAAGATCTCTGGACTCCCAATCAACCAGATCCAGAACATGGAATTACAAATATTTACGATTTGTAAAACTACATTATCAGTCATGATTAATCAGCAATAATTACCAAATCCCAATTTTGAGGCTGAGTCCTTAGTTTTGCTGTCACCCAGATCCACATTCCTTCACTATAATTAGTACTATAAGATGGTCGCTTTTATATTTTGCCTGACATTTTCATACCTGTTATCCAGTTTCTGCTCCCTTTCTCAGGGTCACATCAAACTAAGTTGCGCTGCCAAAGGGTACCATGGGACTTCACAGCTTCCTTGATTTTTACATAGTTATATTTGTACTGCTAGCACAAGAATATTATTTTGAACAGGAAAAAAATCATTTTTTAACTAAGAAAACTAAAATCTATTTCTAACTTTCAAACAACACAATAATTTTAGGACTGGGCAAGGGTCTCCCTTTGAAGGGCAAAATGTGATTTGGAATCTATGTGGTACCTAGCACCTGAAAGCAGCTGCATGGAAATGAATTATTTTGCAGTTATCTTTTGGTATGTAATGTTTGTCATTTATGCTGTAATCTCTTGACAGCTGTTTTTCTCCTCTTAAACTATATTTTCAATGTGTCCATATGTCGTTATGCTTTTTATGTGATTCTAGCAGGTGCAAATTTATACATTCATATTCTTTCTTCCCTTGACTTTGTGATGTTTTAGTGTAACAATTAGTAATATTCCAGTGTCTCTAATGCTTTTGTGAGCTGAAACCTTGCAATGTCTAAATAATAATGATGAAAATGTCCTCCCTGTATCTATTCCTGCTTTTGTTACCTGTTTGCCCTTAATGAGAAAGAACAAAGAATGCAGAGGAATATTCTGACTCAGAGATATATCAGAAGCATTCAACTTTGCCCTTTTACTTCCAAGCTGAACATGCTGTTAAACTTACACTGCTGTCCTCCATACACTTATCTGAAGTTTTAAGAAGTTAATTATTGTTGCATAGGACTGCTCTGTTTCATTTTTCCACCTCCCCATTCACTATTCTGTGATAAAGCTATACATTGGTGATGGAATTCAATATAGAATTTTGGAAAGTTTAAACTTTGTGACACATGGCCATGATGTTTAGTCATGACCAACATCCCTGAAAGGAAAAACATATTCTATCGGTAAAGCACATACTTGGCAGCTAGTATTTCGATTGAAAGATTTGGGAAGGTCACACCTATATTGGGCTGTTTCAACCAGTAGTCTGCCTTAGCCAAAGTCTCTAGGAATAAAGCGTATATATCAAACCTTTTATTTGTTTGTCCTTCAACATAAGAAACATTGTAACTTAAATTAATATCTCATTATCACAGACCTATATTGAAATCTCATTTTTATGTTGTGAAAATCTGTAAACCGGAGACTGTTTTTTAGTGAAAAATACATCAAGGTAAAAGAAAAGGCCCCTTATTCATTTTCTGCTTTTTTCCTGATTTTCTTCCGAACAATTTCCCTCAGAGAGATCATGCTGGTTTATGACATCATAATTCATTCACTTGCAAATAATTGTGATGCCACATATGATGTGCTCTAGTATTATTGCAAATGAATCAGAAGAAATGATGAAGAGACAGAAAGAGAGCAAGCCACAATTTGCAGATATGTTGCTAATCAGCACACAAAAAATAATATTTGCCAGATCAGAAAAGGGATTATTAAATGGTACAGAGGTTTGGGATTTGTTTGTAAAAAAAATCCCTAAAGCAATTGGATTAAAATACAGCTGCAGTGCTGAAAGTAAATCAGATGTTAGATTGTTTTGAGCAATGAATAATAAGTATTGGAGCTTGGGAGGTGATGTTATTATTACACAAAGCTAGTTGCATAACATCAGAAATCCATATCCTGAATTTCATTTGCTTGCTTTTAGAAACAACTATCTCATGAATAAAATCAGAAACTAAGAGCTGAAGGGTAGAAAAAAATATAAAAATTTTCCTGTGTTAGAATCTTTCCTCTCCTTCGCCATTCTGGTGTTCTCTGAGTACTTTAGAATGAAAACTCTCAGGAATTTCCAGTCATGAATGGGCCAGCATATTTGGAGAGCCTCTCACTGGGTAATTATGTTTCCAAAAGCAAACTGTAAGAGTAAAGGAGAGTGATCCAGATTAGGACTGCAAGAAGGGAGAAAGAATAAAAGTGTGGAAATCCCCATCAGGACTGATCCTTCATACTGTCAGTTTCTGAGTGAAAAAGCTTCAGTTATGCGATCAATACAACAGGTAATTTTACCTTCAGATTAACTCTTGAGCCCATATTGATTCCATCTAAAATCATAGATGGGCATTTTTTTTTAAAAAAAGTGGAAGCAAGTAAGCTTAAGTTCATTAGATCTAAGCCTCAGACCAATAGGGATCACATTAATCATGAAGTTCAAGAAGTTTTTGTTTAGCTGTTGAAAAATTGGCCTGTAATTGTCCAGGGGTGAACTATGGAGTTCCAGTGATATAGCAATCAAAGACTAAATTGTTTAGAAATATTTAAAGAGGGGTGTAGAATATTATGGCCTGTGTGCTTTGTCAAAAATCCTCCTCTTACATTTTTGCCAAAAAGGAAAGTTGAAAAAGCTTTAATTACAGTATGTCCATTGACAACCAAATCTTTGCCTTCAAAGGCGAAAGTCTGAAGTGAATTTCCAGATGGCCAGTCCACACTTTCAAAACTCTTGTTAGATAGGACTGCAATCCACATTGACAGTCCACCTAATAAACAATATCAGATTTTCCAGTAACGGCTTGCTTGGTTAACTAAGGAATGCTTTGAAGCGTGGATCAAACTTGGTTATAATTTATCCACTCTAGACTTCTATCTTAACAATTCAGATCCTGAAAGATATCATTGGCCTGAATGAAGCTCTACCCCTTCACCTGATTTGGATTTGGGTTTGCTCTGAAGAGGGAAGTAGTTCTTTTTTGTTTAAGCTTTATATTGTACATTTGTCTGTGTATATAAGAATGAATGAATGAATGAATGAGAAGGTGGCTATGCTGCGTCAGAATCTGGAGTCTTTGGCAATCACAGAATTCCTATATATTCTCTATGGATATGGAGAACAACCTGGGAAATAAATTCAGTCTCTGATCATGCCCATCATTGCAGGCATTTTTTGATTGAGGAGTCTCCCATAGATATTTGATACTTGAAATTCTACATGTGCCCCAGCCAGACAAAGGTGCCTAGCTTATCTCTGCCATATGAATTATTTAACATTTGTATGTTGCTGATTCCATGTGAATTCTTGAGTTTAAAATCCAGACCAACCAAAATTCCATAATTTGCATTGAAACTGATAGTAAAAATATCCACCTTGGTATTTAAATGAGTGACACAAACTCACAAACTCTGCAACAATTTGTGTTTTGACCATATTCTTAAAGATCACCAGAGACAATGCCATCTGAATTTCTAGGGATAAAATATACTATTTGGGAACTGAATTAGATAAGGGAAGGGATACAGTGGGGATCCGTGTCTACAAGACGGCGGATGATGTGACGGACTACAGTAATGCAGCAGGAAGGAGAGAGCATATTCCAAGGAGGAGGGCAAGACAAGAGAGAGCACAATCCAAAGCTGGATCGTGGAAAGAGGAAGAGATTTAGGACAGGCACTACTCCCTAGAATCTCTCAGGATATATCCACTAGGTTAGGGTAATATAGGCTTAGTCGGGAAAGATTCTGTTTATATAGTGTAAGCAAATAAAGAACTGTACTTTAGCTAGATTGTGTTAAGTTGTTCTTGGGCTAGGCCTGACATGAATACTTACAACATTTCTAGTAGGACTCATTGGAAAGCCTGAGTCTGCTCAGCTTTGGTGGTCCTACAGTACCTATTGTAAATGCCAAGCCATGTAGGGCTTCAGAGGTGGTGACATGTGGACTGGAAACATGTGGCAACTTCTTTTGTGAAGCACTTGCAAAACTAGTTTTATGAGTCTGGAAGACCTTATCCAAAAAATAGAGACTACTGCAAGCTGTATCTGTTGCAACTTCTGTGTAGTCTACGTGTAGAGTAGTAGGAAAGAATACCTGGCTATGCTTTTAGAATAAACATTACATGGAGAGAATAAATAATGGATTTTATTCATGGTTGGAATTTGTGTTTTAATAAGAGATCTGGGGACATAGCATTCACTGTAGCTAGATCTATGATTAGATCAATATTACCAAAGATTTGGAATGATATGAGTTCATACTTGTATAACTAGCAGTTCTGGCTTGCACTATTGAAATCTTTAAGAATTCTATCAGAATTTGGAGAAGTTACAGATTATTGGTATATTTAATTACAGACTGTATATATAATTTGATGCAATCTAGAAGAACATTTAAAGGGACAAATGGAATCCAGATAATTCCTTTTAATACATCAATATTGCATTTCCTTTATGATTTAACAATGTGGGAGAATGGCTGGACAAAGAAAACAGAAAAACACACCTGACATTTCATTTTATTCACCTGTGGCCTCCCATTATCCTCTTCAATAAATGAAACATTTCATGAAAAAATGATTTGCTCTTTGCTGGCCAGGTGATTATTCAGCCCCTTTCCCCTTTTGTTTAGTTGATTAATAAAAGGCATTTAATTCTGGAAATTGAAAGGCTATTTTCCAACTTCTGTGAGGCATGGGTATGTGTTACTGTAAGATAACACTTGCAGGTCACTGAAGGCATTTAACTTTACATCACAGTTCACACCTTGAACAAGGCATATATTATCTTTGAAAAACATGTGTGTTGTCAACTCTTACTCATTTTTACTGGCAAATTTTTGATCAGATTCTGAAGGAGCCATACTTTAAATACCACTGTTCAAGCTCCTTTGAAACCCCTGTTCAACATAGTGGAAGGGTTTATGGAGAAGAATAATATTTGCTTCAAAAAGTGAATATTGACTGGATTTGGCCTTCTATAGGAATAATTCAAGATATTGTTGACACCTTAATTATCCTCAAAGTAGCATTATACTGTACATCAGAAACCTCAAATCCCAAGGAAGAGATAATTGAGGACAGTTGAGATTAAAAGTGTTTATATCATTCACTGTCCAGACCTGAGCAAGAACAGCCTTCCCTGAATTTATATGAAATCAGTAGTTTTAAAAGCACACAAGTTGGAGTGCTTAATTTGTTAACTGTTCATTTACCCAATTACTGTAGTATTGGTAGCTGAATCCTATACAGGTAAGGCTTAGAACTGATTACTTAGTGACTTAGTGAAGTTACGATGGACCTCCCTGGGGGTACTTACAACCCATATTCAAAGTTCCAATAGTCAGGGGGGCCCTGCACATGACTGCATTTTGGGCACTCAGTAACTGGGCTGCAATTATGGCTGTTTGCAGCATCCTGCAATCTTATGACCACACTTCTGGTTTTTTAGCAAAACCGGATCCATAGCGAACTACTGGTTTATTTAACATTGGCATTTGCTTAATGACTGCTGTAAAAAAGGTAGTAAAATTGGGTAAGTCATGTGGATGACCCCATTTATGTCTGTTGTGAGTTATGACCATGATGGTCAGGCTCCATTATGGTTACAACTCCAGGACTCCAGTACAGTAGGCACCAGGCTAGAAATTAACAGAATGAATCCTAGTCCTGCCTCAGGTATGAAATAATAAATTATTAGAAATTGTCCTTATTTCATGGTTCATGTACTTGTGAATTCTGATAAAGTAAATAGGACTTTGAGACATTGTTTATCTGCTTTAAACTATGTGTTTAAAGACATGTTATACAAGGGGAAAATCTATTTGTCCATTTAACTTGAAGAGGTATATTAATCATGCTTAACATTGGAGTAGTGGGTATAAATGGTTTTGGTAATATCACATTAAATATATCTGTGAATAATATACAGTATTAAAAATAAATTCACACTGTATACTAAGAACATAACAGTGACATTTGAAATGCAAGTTTAAGGTTACATGCATTGCTGAATCTTAGTTTATTCACCATCTTTTAATCTGTGATTTATATAAGCAAATTACATTACTTGCTCTTGAAAGCCACTGAAATTAATGAGACAAAAATCCATCTTAAATTTTTATATTTGTTTCAGTGGAACTTTTAAATAATCTACTACAGGGTGCTGAAATCACCACAGATTAAAAAAAAGTTGCTCCCAAAACAGGCTTGTCATGGAACCTTATTTTAATAATTATCCATTTAGCAGACTTTAGATGCAACAGACCAAATTTTTGTTCCAGATTGGCCCCTGTTGCATCTGAAGTAGTCTAGATGAAGCATTTTACATTTACACCAATGTTATGTTAATGAGCCAATCATGACTATTTACATCACTTGTGTAATGACATCATTTTTGCAAATTACATAATTTGAATCAGTCACTGTTATTTTCATAATGACATTGATTACCATGAATGACATAATTTGCAATTTAATGGGCATTCGGGAATAAGGAACACTCCCTCCCAAAGCTGGCCTTTTAAATCAAGTTTTTACCATGTGTTTAATATCTTGTTAAAATATAACACAAAAATGCTATAGGATGCAAATCTGACTCTGTATCATAAATCGTTGACAAGCAGGCAGTTTAAGGAATGCATGAAGTTTTTGTCTTAAGTCTTCCTACATTTTAGATATGTGAGTGGAAAATGATTTGACTCTAGTTTCAAGGACATACCAAACCAGCTGTTCAATGTTTGTTCTGCTTTATAAAATGTGAAATAATATGAGTAACAGTGGCGTGGATTAAAAATAATTACAAGGACTTTAGGAATGGAATTGGTTACTGCCATACTGGTCTATATTTCAGGAGCAAAATACTACCTTATACCCTCTCCTATTATAATATGGTTTCTATTACAGCAATATTACATGCCATAATTGTATTAAATGCTGGTTAGTTATATAAATAGATATACTCCAAATTAATAAATAGCAACCACAGTGGTACAAAATCAATTGGTCATGTGGATTCTGAAATGAATTTGGAGGCTACTTCATATTTCGTATCATTAAATAATACAGCAAACATTACAATTTGAAGCTATTTTAACTGCAGTTTTATTGGGTTTTGAACTGTTGGTTTAAAGGATATGAAAAATATTTTTTTAAAAAAATCTATAAATCTTAAAATCATTTTATTTTAGTATGCTCCAAATATTAACTGGTTTCAGTAATACATAACCACATATTAGTATGTCTCCAGTTGAAATTGGTTTCTTATTTAATGTCATTTATAAGGACAATGTATTGCTCTATTACAAGGTCATTGGTGAGCTGAGTAACAACATACATTTATTGAAGAGCCTTGAACACTTCTTTCCTGTTAGGGTTGAAAGCTAATGGCTCAGACAAAAGTAGTTTCTATTCAACAGTTTTAATAGGTGTTTCCAGGTTATAAGAATTTTTTCTTCTGCCCATATAAACCTCCTGACCTTGGCAAATAAACAACGGTCTTCACGGGGTTGGCCCTCCTGCACTTGATCATGTGTAATTACTCTAGGCTGCTTCCCCTCTTCACACATGGTTCAGTCCTTGTTTCCCCACACTTCCTTTTATTTAATACAGTTGAAATTAAGAACTGAAAAGCAAAATGCATTTAAAATTAGGTGATAAGTATTTCCAAGCAGATTCTGTATGTATCTATGTATGTAGTCCTTCGGGTTCGAAGAAGATACCCTATTGTGCAGGTCATTTGTGGGCACAGTGGTGGCTCTGCAGTCTCAATCTGCAAGCGCAGAGTCTAACACAGGGGTGTCAAACCTTGGCAACTTTAAGATGTGTGGACTCCAAATCCTATGCCCTGGCTGATGAATTCTGGGAGTTGAAGTCCACATTTCTTAAATTTGCCAAGGTTGGGCACCCTAGGTCTAACACAATGGGGGCACTGAAAGTCCATTGTTATTGTAACTATGCGTGTTATTCTGTGATACCATTCATGTTTTTCTCAGTTTTTGGTGGCACCTGTCTTCAAAGCCAGTGGAGGCTTAATAGCACAGGACTTGTCAGTGGGTTCTGTCAGCAGCTGCAGCTCCTAATTCCCTTGGCTGGATGTTACAGTGGTGCCAAGTTTATTTCACAGGGTCTTTATAGCACTCGCCTGGTTGACCTCAAGGTCTCTTCTCAAATTCCAGTACTCTATAGAGCAATAGACATGGCATATGGCAGTCATCCAGTGTGATGACATGTTCCACCCATCTTATCTGGGTTCTCAAGGACTCATTGCTGGTGGACAATCCAAAACCTTCAGATTGGAGACAGTTTTGCCTACAACAAATGCCAAAGATGGAGTGGAGAGCACTTGTGAAATTTCTCCAGTTGTTTGATGTGCCTTTGGTACAGAATCTAGGACTCATCCACATAGGAGAGAATTGGGCAAAGCATTTTATTAACTGCCTATTGGTTTACACTTTGTTGCTCAAATTATGCAAAAAGTGCAGGTGATGGTTACAAACAGGCAACATGAGCACAGGGCTTAGCTGCAGAATGGTATATTTTCAGCTATTTTTTATCTAACTAGAATTAGGAGGAGTCTGTGTTTCTTTTCTCCTTGATTAACTGTACACACATTTAAGATTTGAATTTATCATTTATGATGACAGAATGTGGATTACATCTCCAGTTGTTACTGTGTTGTTTATTATATATTTTTCACATTTTTAAGTCACTTATTTTCTTCAGAGAAGGACTCTGAGTAGTGTACAATAAAATTGGGTGGTGAGCAAGCAAATATAGTACCATGTATGTATCTGATAAGGTATGTCAGCTTAAAAGTAATATTCTTTTTTACAGGCAGATCAGTCTTTATTTTTTAAATATATTCCTAGAACTATATTCTGTTGTAAAGAATGTATATAGACTTTATGGCATAGAGCAAAATATCATAAAGGATACAAAACAAGGTAAAATTTAAAATCAGCTACAATTTTGTTTATTGCTTAAGAACAGTTATTGTTTAGCCTGTCCACTATTTAATTCTCCATCCTAATCTGCATGTTGTTTAAAAGACCTTTATTCATTAAAAACTTTTACTTTGGTCGAAGCAATTGTGGTAATAGAGCATAATTTCACCCCTTCTTCAGTTCTCAATGACAAGGATCATGATTACTATCCTGTTTCTCCTCTGAGGAGCCAAGGTAATTTACCTCCTGTTTTACAGTATTCCCACCACAATCATTTGAGATAAACTGAGCTGAGATAAAGGATAAAACTCAGAGTTTCCAAGGCTGATTGTGGACTTTAATCTGGACCTCACCAAACCTAGACAAACACCTTAAGTAACCTATCAGATACTCAAATACTTTATTGGCCAAGCATGGTTGGCAAGGAATTTGATTCCGGTACAGCAGCTCTCAGTATACTTGCAAGACAACAGTGTAAGATAATAACAACAAATGTTAGTTATCAACTAGCATTTGCATGTATTACAATGCTGTATAACCTCAGAAACAAATGACATACTAACTAAGGAGAAATAATTTCATCAACAACCATGCTCATGCCATAAAATATCTTTTTTCTATTGTTCAGATACAGAACTCTTTCGGGATCTTTTGGAAAACAGTAGTAATTTTCTTACTCCCAATGATATCACTGCTATCTTGACTTCTTGTTCAAGTTCATACTTGACCTTTGATTACTGGGAGTGGAACTTTTTAATTTGGTCTACATGTTTACAAAAATTAATCTAAATCGTGCTTCAAGACAATATCCAGATCCAGAACCTGATTGTCCTTTACTTAGTTACTTTATTTGTAATTCAACCCTCAAATTCTAAATTGTATACAGTTATAGATATATATGTCAGATAAAAATGCAGACCAAATATTAGGGAAAAGTATTCAAAGTACATTTCAAAGGAACTTTAAAATTTTGATATATTGTAGAATAATTTTGTAATTCAGTGGAAAGTCATACAACTAAACGATGTGAAATTTTGCCTCTATCTACCAGTTGGAGATCAATATTAACTTCCTGATCTTCCTAATCTGCACACCAAAATTTGTCCATTGCTTCTTTGACTTCAAACTGACATCTTACTATGGATCTGACTGAAGTCTGAAAAGTTTCAGACCTAAAAAAGTCACACCCTAAGAGTTTGTTTTTGACATTTGGTAGGAAAGCAAGTAATGTGGGACTGACAGCTAATAGCTGTTTGCCAGGAGAGTATAACAGAAAGAAAAAAGGGGAGTATGCAGAAAAAACTTTGTGTACCAAGGAATTGTTTGCTCATCTTTGAGGGCTGAAAAATCAACCCTCAAAATCAAGGTGTTTCTGAACACCTACTCTTTGCAATGGGAATCACTGGAAGTCAGGCAGCAAACAAATTTAATTTATTATTATGGGCTTTATTATCACACAGTCAGCCAGATGATCCACTCACTGAATCCATCACAAGGACCTAAGATAAGCAGATGTTGTTTAATAATATTAAAGGTATTGTTGCAGGTGCTTCAGATGTTTTGGGACATTTACTCAAGGTGCCCTTTACTCTTGGTACTACTTTGCTTTCTTTTGCCACAGTCACACCGCCAGTCAGCTGGGGGTGGGTTGATGTTCATTGTAAGCTGCTGAGAGTCTCCATTGAGAAAGATCGGTGGCAAATAAATGTATAAATTTAATTTAATTCTACTTCTATTTTCAAGTCTTTGCATTTTGTGATTTTCTGCAATTCTTTTTCTTTCTGTCTCCAACTACTGCAGCATCCACCATCCAGCTTATTTTGCCTTATCAACAGTTATTACATGTGGGGTGTTATGTGGCAGGTATTTGTCTGTTTGAATTCTAAAGTCTCAGAGCACTTTAACTTCTTCATTTTCTAGTACTTTGTCTATTTTGTGGTTCTTGTTGTAGACAAATGGTATTTCTTTCAGATAATTCTTTCAGTGCACCTTTACTGCTATTTTCTCATTATTATAATAATAATAATAAAATGAAGAATAGAAAAGAGACATGGCAAGGCAAAACATTACATTAAAAAATAGAAAACAAAGCAGATATTAACAACACCTGGCAATGACTAAGAGCAGGAAAATTGAAGAAGCAGACAGGCAGCTAATTTTGGCTGTACAAGACCAGCGTTAAGAACAAATGCATACAAGGGTAGAATTGAGAAGACAACAACAGACAGTAAATGCTGTCTCTGCAAAGAAGTTGAAGAAACAGTAGACCATCTAATTAGCTGCTGCAAGAAGATCACAGACTGACTACAAACAATGGGATGATAAAGTAGCAGCAATGGTGCACTGGAAGATCTGCAAGAAATATAATCTGCCTGCAAGCAAAAATTTGATCATAAAATAGAGAAAATAAATTATAATTTGCAAAATTATTTCATCAACATTCACTCACAGCTGGACTCTATGCCTGAAGCATGATCAGGGGAGATGCCCAGGTTTATTTCGGAATGGTTTGATTCTGCTGGACCTGAAGAAGTGGACAGGGTCTTCAGAGCTGTCAGGCCAACCTCCTGTCAATTAGATCCTTGTCCCTCCAGGTTGGTGAAAGCCTCCAGGATGGTGGGTGTCAGCAGCGATCATTTCTTCACTATAAAAGGGGATATTCCCATGGCCTTGTAAGGATGCCCTGACATGCCCCCTACTCAAAAAACCATCACTCAACTCCACCTGTCTGGACAATTTCCATCCAGTCTCCCACCTCCCCTTCTGGGGGAAAGTGGTTAAGAAGGTAGTTGCCTGGCAGTTCCAGAGGATCCTGTGTGAACCAGATTATCTAGACCCATATCAGTCTGGGTTCAGGCTGGTTATGGGACAGGAATGGCATTGGTCATACTTGTGGATGATCTCTGATGAGAGCAGGATGGGATAGTGCATCCATCCTTGCTCTACTTGACCTCTCAGCAGCTTTCAGTACCATTGACCATGGTATCTTTTTGGGCCAGCCATGAGAGTTGGGGCAGGGCAGCACAGTTCTGCACTGATTCAGCTCCTCCTTCTATGGCTAGTCCCAACTAGTGTTGATAGGTGGTGAGAGGTCCAACCTTTGGCTGCTACTCTATGACAGGCTGCGGGGTTCAGTACTTTCTCCACTCCTATTTAACATCTACATGAAGCCACTGGGCAAGATCATCCATCACCATGGGATGAGGTATCATCAATATGCTAATGATACACAACTATACATCTCCATCCAAGTGTAGCTGTCACTTCTCTTTTGCAGTGCCTGGAGGCTATGAGAGTCTGGATGGGGGACAATAGGCTTTGACTGAACCCTGGTAAATCAAGTGGCTGTGGGTGTGTGGAACCTCTGGTTCCGAGGATGGGGTGGCACTGCCCCAGACAGACCCAATGCAGAACTTGGGGTTCTCTTAGACTCATGACTTCTGCTCAATGAGCAGGTGGCAGTCGTGGCTACGAGAGCCTTTGCGCAACTCTGTGTTGTGCACCAGGTACATACTTGGACTGGGAATCCCTATTATACATACCCATACTTGGACTGGGAATCCCTCTGCTTGATCACTCATGTCCTGGTCATCTCACAACTGGACTACTCAATGTACTCTACATGAGTTTACCCTTGAAGAGTAACTGGAAATTACAGCTGGTACAGAGTACAGTTGCACGGACAGTTCTTGGGGTTCTTAGGATGACCCATGTGACACTGATGTTATGTGAGCTGCACTGGTTGCTGGTCTGTTTCCAGGTGCAATTCAAGGTGTTGGTTATCGCCTATAAAGTCCTTCATGGCATGGGTCCAGGTTACTTAAGGGACCATCTCACCCCAGTGGGTTCAGCCTGCCATACCTGTGCCGGCAGGGAATTTTGGCTGGCGAGGACCAGAAGAAGGGCCTTTTATGCTGTGGTGCCTGCCCTTTGGAACACCATTCCACCCAGGATGAGATCAGCCCCCACACTTCTGGCCTTCCATAAAGAGCTGAAGATATGGCTCTGCGGGTTGGCTGTGTGTCATCAGTGAAGTGGCTATGTGATTATGGCTTCATTTCTACTTAGTACGCCCCATCTTGTTCTTTCTTTTTAACATTTCTTTTTTGTCTTTTTAGGTTGTTTATATGTATGTAGGTATTTTATTGTTAGCTGCCCAGAGTCACTTGTAGTGAGTTGGATGGCAGATACATTTAATATATACATAAATAAACAAACATATTTTCCATAAATATTGCATTTTTCCCACCTTAGTTGCTGAAAAATTATAGTACTAACAACAGCAGTAACAACAATGAAGGAGTGATTCATGTCAACAAGAGACATGAGATAGAAGTAGGAGTGAAAGTCTTGTGGAAAGAGTGCCAAGATATGATCAAGGTAATTCAATCAAATTATGATTATAGAATCAGAAGATCTTTTTCTTTTACAAGATCCTTTCATTTCCTTGCTGCATTGGATGACAGCAGAATGGCAATGGAGGATATTGTCATGTTGCCATCTCTTACAGAGGTACATATTCTGCTCCCTCAGTATTTTACTTTAACAGTAAATAAATGCGTAGCAGCAGGGAGGACATCCATTCCATAGGTAAATATTAAGAATATTAGATTTACTAAATTCAGTCCAGTTTTATTTTTGCCCTGCTTTTCCTGGAGCTCTTCTTCCTGGATGGGAGGAGGGAAGGGTCATAGCCCCAACAGCACCTACCATTTGAAGGTCAAATACAGTCCTTGCCTCCTCCAACGGTTGGGTGAAACTGATTTGGTCCTGTTGACTTTCTTCCAATCCAGCGCTCTCTTCAGTGCCGCTCTGCGAGTGCATTAGATCACTCCTGCTACTGAGTGTCACAGCGTAAAAAAGCAGGTCAATACATGGACGATAGCTCAAGCTAATATAGAAATTAAGCTGCTTCCCGGAGACAGAATTCCAAACCTTCCTATATTTTGGGTGATCTCAGGTAAATAAAATCCGTCATCAAGGAAAGAGATTTTTCACAGCATCTCAATTTACTAAGATTAATTATTGCAAACCTTATTCTCTGGTCACCTCTCAGCTGACACTCTCAGCTTGCTTCAGAAGTCATGATGTCCTTGAAATAGCCATCAGACTTTTCATATGTTCCGGTATGTCTCAGTACCATTTTTCTTTATAAGATGGGGTTGTCAGAACCCTTTTGAGTGTATTAGCTTTCAGTTACCCTGGAGTGAGTCCTGACTTTTGTTCAGCTCAGCTGAGCTTTTGTACAAAAGCTGATTTATGTATCGCTACTGCCATCTTATGGTCCATACACTTGAACAGTGCAATTTTTCAGCTGAGGTGCTATTTGCCACCTGCCCAGTGCTATACCTATAGATATCTAAGTGGCTCTAAATGAAAGAAGGAATAAAACTGAAGTGTCTAATAGCAGTACATGGAATCGAAGTGCACAGATCAATCACACCAACATTAGGAAGATAACTGTATTCTTATAGCCGATACAGAAGGTCTTATGCTTCTTCAAATGTATGGCAACGTAAGCTTTATTTGGCACAATATTTTGTTATTTTGCTTTATGCCATTTTAGGTTTTAACATATGTCACATTATCATATTTTCTACAATTGTTTTTTTCTAATTTCAGTGTTGACAACTCCCTCTTGTGTATATATATATATGTATATACCTATCAATTTAACATACTTTTACATTAAATGAAGTGGAATCTAGAATATGGAAGTATAAAACATTACTAATTTGTCAAGGTTTAACATAATACAAGATATGGAGCAAGTAATTAGTAAATCATAAGATGCTTATAGCTCCAACTGCTTTTCTTTGTAAATAGCTGTATAAGTAAAAGAATATTAAATTCGTTTTTATAAGGATCACATGCAGAAGCTGATAAATGCTTACTGTAATGATATCAGCAGCATATATATCAGCAGCTACACGGGGGGAGGGTGACATGAAATTACTGTTAGCCTCAGTTTCCCATCTGCAATTGATCTTGCAGAATTCTTGTGACTGTAACATATTTTATTAATTTAATTGGTATTATATTAAACTGGTCTCCTGTTTCACAAATTAAAACAACATTTTATTACATCATTTCACAGATTAAAATGATTACATCATTTCACAGATTAAAATAGAAGCAGATACTATATTTCATTTCACAGATTAAAATAGAAGCAGATACTATATATGTTAAGTTTCTGGGGCCAGTGATACAACTAACGTAGTCAAAACCCAAATGTGCCACAAGTAAAAAACCAGGAACTAAATGTGCATGCAGACAGATGACTTTGATACAGGTGGTAATATTCGTGAGACAAGCAACATACTCCACAACTAGACAGATAAATCGCAACAAAAGTTTAAAAAGCAGGCATCTGGATTGGATTTTTCAAGTAGAAGACGTTTCACCTTTTATCCAAAA